>VALG01013977.1:0-18947 GCA_009835305.1 Ipomoea purpurea
GTCTTTAAGACAAACGCGACTCTAAAGGTAATATCGAAAGGTATAAAACTAGACTTGTTGCCAAGGGATATACTCAGAAAAGTGGCATCGACTATAATGAGACCTTTTCCCTAGTTTCTAAGAAGGACTCGTTAAGGATTGTCTTGGCATTGGTGGCTCATTACAATTTAGAGCTTCACCAAATGGATGTTAAAACTGCCTTTCTAAATGGTGATTTTAAAGGAAGAAGTATATAGGACCAACCAGAAAGGTTTTTTACCGCAAGAAAGAATACTTGGTGTGTAAATTAGGAAAAGTCAATATATGGACTTAAGCAAGCTTCTCGACAGTGGTGCATAAAATTTGACAGTATTATTACATCTTATGGTTTTGTGGAAAATAATTTGATCGGTGTATCTACATGAAAGCAGGTGGGAGCAAGTTTGTTATTTTGGTCTTATATGTTGAACATTTTACTTGCTGCAAATGATAAGCCATGTTGCCGTGATGTTAAAGGTATTTCTTTCCAAGACCTTTGAAAATGAAAGATATTGGGTGAGGCCATCCTATGTGATGGAATAGAAAATATTCCGAGATAGAACACAACGGAATTATTGGATTGTTCAGAAAAGATACATTAAACAAGATCTTGGAAGATTTAAGATGGAATAAATCTCTCCGGAGTGGTTCCAATGCAGAAAGGAGACAATTAAGTTTAGCTCATGTCCCAGAAATGAACTTGAGCAAAAGCAAATGGAAGGATACTTATGCAACAGTGGTTGGATGTTTGGGATATTTACAGACTTGTACTCGGCCAGACATCAGCTTTGCTGTTGGTATGTTGGGTCGATATCAAAGTAATCTCCGACATAGAACACTGGAAGGCTGTGAAGAAGGTTTTTAAGATATCTACAAGGTACAAAAAATTACATGCTTACATATAGGAAGTCAGATCCACTTGAAGTGATTGGCTATTCTGATTCAGACTATGTTGGATGTGTAGATACGAGAAAATCCACATTTGGTTATTTGTTCCTATTAGCTGGAGGAGCAGTTTCTTGGAAAAGTGCGAAGCAATCAGTCATCGCCTACTTCCACTATGGAGGCATAATTTGTGGCATACTTTGAAACCACAAATCATGGACTATGACTGCGGAATTTGATCTCGGGGCTTAAAGTAGTCAACAGTATTTCGAGACCTTTGAGAATTTATTGTGACAACTCCGCAACAGTGTTCTTCTCTAAGAATGACAAGTACTCTAAGGGTGCTAAGCATATGGAATTGAAATACTTGTAAGTTAAAGAAGAAGTACAGAAACAAAGAGTGTCAATTTGGCATATCAAAACTGAACTTATGGTTGTTGATCCTTTGACCAAAGGTTTAGTACCGAAAGTCTTCTCCTGTCATGTGGAGAGTATGAGAATTTTGGATAGAGCAGTGTTATCATTGTAATTTTGGTTTTTAGTTTTATGATATATTGACTTGGTTGAATTCAATTAAATGTTATATCTCTATTTGCACATATGGTTGTCAGTATCGAAATTGAAGTTGACCTATGATGCATGGAAGGGAACATGTTGTTCAAATAACGTGCGACCGCCATGATCTAGCTAACTTTAATTTAAGTAAAAGATCATTGTTGTTTTGTGATATTTCGCGAATTAAAGTTATCCTAATGCATCAATGATACACATGGACCAAGTGGGAGAATGTTAGAATATTTTATTCTAATGTTATTGTGGTACATGTATTAAAGTGTCTGGACAATTAAAATCCCGTTGTGATAAGTAATGAGAATAAAATGTGTAACGGATCAAGGGGTTATTCTTCCCCTCTCTCTGGCTTTCAATGAGGCTATTAAGCATACTTAATGGTATGGGTTTATGGCCCATCATTGCCATAATTCCAATATTTAATATTGGAATGACTGTTATGGTTAGTAGACAATATATAAGGGCCATAAACTATTTTCTATCCTATTACAGAGAATACTAAACGTGAAAGACTAGAGGGAAAAGGAAATGTATTCTGAATACACTCTGCAAACCTGCAGAAAGAAGTTTGTGAAGAAGAAATGGCTAAAAGCTTCATCAATCTCTCATGGAATCAGGTTAGTAGTTTAACGCTTTCGATTAAAGCTTTGGGTTAAATCGTTCCATGCCTATCTTATAAATTTTATAATGAAAATATAAGCACCAAGACTATTTCTTTATCTTTTATTAATTTTACATTATTCTCTTTCATTATTATATGAATACTTTAACTAATTAAGGAACACTAATTTATAAATACACATTGGGCATTGGTCTAATCGCGCAAAAACGCATATAATAACTAGTTTTTCCTTATATATATATATATTATAAGGAAGGGGATACCTACATATACACACTACTTCCTCAAGTAAGGTTCGAACCTATCACCTCCCACATATACATACTAATATATATTTGGTTCTTCCAAAAGGCGGAACCCCAACCCTAAGGGCCCCCCAATCCCGGCCCGACAGAGCATTTGGGAGGATGTAAATCATGGCCTTCAACTGAACATGAACCATAGAGGGCTAAACTTTTGCTCACTGCGCACAAGGAACCCCCTCACTTTGAGAGGTTACCCCCACACTACCGCTGGTGAGACTCGATCCCTGATTATTCTTCCAAAGTTTCATCTCTATGACCATAAAAAATTATTTGAAAAATGACACAATTACTCGAAAAAATTTATGGAGAATTTATTTTTGAAAAATGTATATGATAAGATGGTTTTATTTGATAAAAATACTTAGAAAAATAAATTTAAAATTACTTATTTTGATAAGAAATGTGGCATTGTACACCTACCCTCTACCTGTCTACTCTGAATGGTAAGCACGGATTAGAAATGTCAGCTGTGTTGGGAGCTTCCTCCTCCGGATGTGGCTGTATAAATAGAGTTGCCATTTTCAATCTCAGGTCCCCACTTAGCACTGCAACTTTCAATCCCTTTCTTGCTCGAAGATTTGGAGTGCGAGCTCTTTCTTCAATGTCGTACCACGCAGAACTCGACGCCGCCAAAAAGGCCGCCTCTCTAGCTGCTCGCCTCTGCCAGGTACCTCTCCAGGATTTCTATCGTTAGGTTGACTTTGTTTTAGTCGTATAATGTTTAGCGCTGTAATTTGATTAGAATTTGGGGTTGTTTTCTTCATTTCGCTTACACTGACGACCTAAATTGATTTCTCCTTAAATTGGTTTCGGAAAGGTATTGTTTCTGTTCGTTTTTTTTTAGTTTTGTATGTTGAATTAACTGCAAATTCACTCAGCCAGCGATGCCTTCTTCAAAATTGTGTGATTCAATTTAGCTTGACATGAGTGTCGTTTTACTTTGCAGAAAGTTCAGAAAGCACTTTTGCAAGCCGATGTGCAGTCAAAGTCAGATAAGAGTCCTGTCACTGTGGCTGATTATGGTATGGTGTGTCGATTTATTCATTTGATTCTGTATGTGTCCCATCTGATAAGCAAATGCATTGTTGGTTTTGATGGATTAACTATTAATTGAATAAGACAGACCAATATGTATGAGTAATTGGTTGATAGGGCATAAGAAATCATTCTTTCATGCTAAGGCTTTGTATTCATTTATGAGGTTCATCTTTCCTTTGTGTTTATGAACTAGTGAACATGTGATTGGCATTTATGAGATTTTTGTTTTGGATGTTACAATTGATTGTCAGGTTCACAGGCTGTGGTCAGCTTTATTCTGCAGAAGGAGTTGCCTTCTAATTCGTTTTCATTAGTGGCAGAAGAGGTGACTTTAATTCGTTTTCATTATTACAAACCTTTAATCAATGTTTCTTTTTATGTCATTGAGAACAGTTACTGCATCTGAATCTTGTTTAAATGAAAGAAGAAACTTCTCTGGGTTTAAATATTTTAGGTTTATATTGGGGATTTAAAGTTTTAAACACTCTAGTCTGCTGACATATGGTTCGGGGTTGCAGTTTTATGTGTGGAATGGGAAAGAAAATCACACAATTTTTTAGGAAGGAAACTTTGAAGATTAAGCACTAATTCAAGTGATGGAATCATATATTCATATATTAGTGTATTAGCATGATCTTTCATTGCTGTGCCCAAAGGAGTGTTCTCATATTGGGGATATTTACTCCAATTTATCAAACATTCAAACAAAATTGTTTTTTTTTTTAAAAGTGAAGTTGTGATTCTCCACTTGGCTTGTTAACTCCAATTTTGTTGAAATAAGTTATTAACATAAGTGTTAACATGGTTCATATGGGGTGGGTTATAAACAATACTATCAAGTTTTTTCCTTTCATTTCTTTGGATAGATTTCGTAGTACTGGTGTATATTCATGGTGCTACAGAAGGAATCATCTACTTAAATAATAAATTTAGTTTTAATTGAAGTTGAAAATGTGGATGTTGAACTTGTCTAGGACTCAGAAGACCTCCGTAAAGAAGAGTCACAAGAAACAATTCAACGCATCACAAAACTTGTGAATGAAACTCTTGCTAGCAATGAAATAGCGCATTACTTCTCCCCTTGTCTCAAGAAGACGTGCTTGCTGCAATGACAGTGGGTAGATCTAATGGGGGTCCTTCTGGTCGCCATTGGGTATTGGATCCTATTGAATGGGACCAAAGGGTAAATTTTTAAATTTTCTTTCCTCTTGCTGAAATTGCTGTCTATGGGATGTTTTCATTGGGAAGAAGGTTAATTAGAATGATAGAAATGAGTAGGTGCAAAAGAATGAAATAAATGAGAGCAGTCAAAAGAGGAAACAAGTTGTCTATTGCAATTGAACTTATGATTCACTGAATATGGTTTATGTTCTCTCCCTTTGTAGGTTCTAAGAGGTGACCAATATGCCATTGCATTGGGATTGTTAGATGAAGGGAAGGTAGTTTTGCGGTGTCCTAGCCTGCCCAATCTTCCATTAGCTTCTGTTGCATACCATGATCATCAAGAGAACAGTGGCTGTCTATTTTTGCTCAAGTTGGAGCTGGAACCTACATGCAAAGTCTAGATGGCTCTTCCCCCAAAAAGGTGGCTCTCTACTCCCATCCAACATTCATTCTATTTAGTGATAGTAATTAAGATTAATCTTATTCTCATGCCTCTTTGTCCTTGTTACCCAACAGGTGCATGTTACAGATATTGAAAACCCTGAAGAGGCATCATTTTTTGATCTGTTGAGCAGCACATTCGTGCATGACTTATCTAGCTTGATAGCAAAGGTACAATTCTCTCCTTTCTTCACATCTGTCATGTCCCATGAACACTCTTCTAACATTAAAAACTTAACCAAAGAAACTAGGTGTGAAAGCACCACCTGTTCGAATAGATAGTCAGGCTAAGTATGGTGCGTTGTCCCGAGGAGATGGAGCTATATATTTGCGCTTTCCTCATAAAGGATACCGTGAGAAGATATGGGATCATGCAGCTGGATATCTGTTGTTTCAGGTACAGTTTTTTCTTCAATTGAATGTACTTGATGTTAACTTGCATTTATCACCATTGTTTAACAGCTTTTCTATATGAAATTTGGGACATGACAATGGGTTTAACTTGGGTGAGCTTTGGTATGAATATTGCAGAAGCTGGAGGTATTGTGACAGATGCTGCGGAAACCCATTGGACTTCTCCAAAGGAAGGTACCTGGATTTGGACACTGGCATCATTGTTACCAACCAGAAGTTGATGCTGCTCTGTTGAAGGCAGTTGGTGATTCTTTAGCTGAAAAAACTTCGTCGCTGTGATCTTTTTTATTTTATTAGAATAACTACAAAATTTGTAGTAACTCTTGCTAGAATAAGTGCGCGCTATTATTAAGGACATTTTGACTTGGAGATTCAGTCAGATGTTCACATCATATTGATTGATGGCAGCAATCAAGTGCCGATTATCTTCCCATAACTTTAATTTCCTAAAAATGAAAATAAAGATAGAATTGATGATGGATCTAGAAAGGAACATCAGAAGGATATCCTGCGGATGCCTTGTGATGGTGTCTCTGAGTGACTCTCCTTGCTCGCGTAGGTTGGCAGGAGGAACATCATAAACATCTGTAAATGCTTCACTGATAGGTGGTTTCTCTGTTCTTTCTGCTACTTGAATTGCATGTAACACCTGCAGGCAGGCAGGCAGCACCACAAGATTTGGATCATACATCCATCATTCAGAGACTTAAAATGGGAGATTGATTAGTCAAATTGTTTGGACTGTGTCTCTGGGCTGGGCTGGGCAGGGCAGGGCAAATTTAATGTAACTTACCTGCTTCCTGAGACTGCTACGAAGTTGTGATTCAGCTGCAGTGTCCACCAAGCTTCTCTTTGAATCCATTTCGAAACCTGGTTACAGGATCCCGTTCACTTTTCCACAGTTCATTTCATCGGCAGGACGATATTTGGTGGAGTCATCTGAAGTGGAGTGATGTCCTGCTCTGTATGTGAGGGCCTGTTACAACCTATTTCTGTCAATTCAAACTCCTCCCTCAAATACTCAAATGTATGTATGTATGTATGTAACCAACAAATTACTGTACTAAACCACCTCGATTAGAACAGGCTTATGCTCCTTAACAGCCATCTCACGAGCAGCACTCATTGCACTGAATATAGCAACAGCATCATTTCCATCAACCCGAATGCTGCGAACTCCATACGCTTTCCCCCTGCTAACAACACCGTCGCCTGACACAAACCAAACCTGGTTGGGACTTTGTAATGGAACATGAGAGAGTATGAAGTGAAGTGAGGGGTGTACATACTTCTAAACTGGTCACTAACAGGGGTACTTATTGCCCACCCATTGTTCCGGCAGAAAAAGATCACTGGCGCCTCCATCACCCCCGCAAAATTTAATGCAGCATGGAAGTCACCCTAAATGAAATTTCAGTATATTAGCAAACAACCAAAAAAACCAAAAAGAAATCACTGCAGCGACCCATGGCAAGACAAATTATAATAATGTTCTTCTGCCACCATCCTAACTAGGAGAAACCCTTTCTTAACAGTCAGTCAGTCATATAGCACTGTGAGCACAATGGACAGCAAGCATTACTACAAAGAAAATGAAACTAAACCAAAAGGACTCCAAAGGAATTAAGAATGTGCATCAACTAACACAAGCATAGAGGGCAAAAGAAAAGAAAAGAAAAGACAATATGCTTTAGCACGTACTGTGTCATCTGTAAACTAATAAAGATAAAATGGAATCTGAAATTACAAGAAATATATCCAAACGCTTACCGTACTAGAGCCTCCATCTCCAAAATAAACAACAGTACAGGCATCCCTTCCATCCCTCTTCAAAGAATATGCAGCACCAACAGCGTGGGGAATTTGTGTACTAAGTCACAATAGCCATTATTTTTAATAACTTATATATCTTCTTGAAGATCTGTGAATTATAAACTACAGTATAGAAGACAATTTCTCTCTTACGCAACAGTTGATGCGACGGTGAATAATTGTGTTTATTAGATCCATAATGGATAGGCATCTGCCTGCCTTTTCCATTATCATCTTTATTCCCAAAGCACTGGTTGGCAAATTCCTGTAGAGTGAATCCCCTCCATAATAGAACTCCAGGCTCCTGTACTACAAGGATGAAAAATGAACCAAATTACTTTGCATTATATTTATTTATGCTTCTAAATAACAGCTGTTTCTAAAATATCCTCTCTCATTCAAAAAGGATGAAACCTATAATACCAACTTATACTTTTACACTTTGCGCTCAAATTTGAACTAACTGTGACGATAATAAAATAAAACCAGAACATCTATCACTTTTGACATCTGAAATTTACATGCATATGTAGACATATTTTTCCAACAAGATTGCAACTAAAGGAAATACAAACAGGGAATGATAATGAAGAATTTGTCTTTCAAAATGCAACTTAGGGACACAAAAATAGATGAAAGGATTATGATCTCAAAAATAGGATTAATAGAGCATGACTATAGTTAAAGCCAGAAAAAAAATGAAAGATGGGTAGATAGAGGAAGATGGATGGTTTTGCATAAACTGTTTGTATATTAACCTGAGGAAAGATGAAATCATCCATGTGAAGTGCTGCAGCTGATGCAATATTGATGGCCTCTTCCCGATCGTTGTAACATAGAACGATATTCTTCCTTGGTCTTTGTGTTCGTAGAAAATGGTAATCCATAGTTTGAAGCGTGATCATATCGGTATACATTTTCACAGCAACCTTCTTGTCAATCTGATGATACTAGAAGCTATAAGATTCACAGTTGGATAGAAGGCATCATTGGGTAGAATGAAGTAAGGCTTTTATAAATTACCTTCACAAAATTGTTAGTGATGGGGAAACCATCATCATTGAGGACACGGTACAGTGAACCTTTCATCATGAGTTTCAGAAATAAATTTCATATGGGAGGTGAATTTAAATTCCCTCAGGGAAATCCAGGAACCTAAAATTGCAACATAAGTCATTTACAGTCAAGTACAGAATATTTCTTATGAAAAAGATGCCATATAATTGATCAAACATGACTTCAAATCAAATGAATATATATTGGCCCTATTCTGCATTTATCCCAACAAAAAATCAAGAATTTATTAGTTTCTTGGACAGCTAGAAACCAAACCAAAACCAAAAAATCAATCAGGAACAACTAATGTAGAATCTATCTTTATGTAATTACACTAAGCAAGCAAGAAAGCAGCACACCCAAACAAAACCCATTGGCCAAAACTTCAGACAAAAGATACTAAAAAATCAATTATGTCAGATAACTTGTAGCTGGGAAATCACATTTCAACACGGCATTACAGATATACAACCAGCATTAGTAGCTACGAACAGAAGCGCTTTGAATCCCAAAGAAGGATGAATCAAAGCTATGGTTTTACCTCCAAATCATCAGGGCTCTCAGCGGGTTCAGCTCGGATTGATTCAAAACGGCGAGAGGTTAAAAAACGGGACCAAAGCGCGGAATCGCGACGGAATTAGTGTCCGACGAAGAAGACCACCCAGTTTTGAGCTTAGGAGGTTAGGAATCAATGTTTTGGATTTGGAGAAGAGGAAGCCATGCATACAGATAGATAGATTTCTTGCTAAATGAACTGATTGAGCAGAGGATAATAACAATGTTCGGATAATCATACAATAATTAGCAGAGTTTAACGTGAGCGAATTGATCAAGAGAAACGATAGAAGTGTTTGCGTCACAGTATACGTTTTTACGTTTTTTTTTTTTTTTTTGGGGGAAAATGACACTTTTTCCCCCAAGTTATATACTTATAGCGTTTTTTCCCTCTCAATTATTTATGTAAGCATATAGTCCCCTGAATTATTTTAAAAAAGTGATATTTTTTCTCACTGATATACTTAAATTGACTTTCTACCTTAAAGTAAATATATATTATTTTAACTATAATAATAGTGTATATGTTCAATGCCACGGTTTCAGGTTCAGAACCTGAACAGGACACTATAGCAATCGAATTAAAAGTTTTCGGTATGATTCAGACTAAGAATCCAATATTTAGATTTTAATTATTAAATTTATGAACAAAAAAAACTGGATCATGAACCGTGAACAGGCGTTCCGGATCCGATTTGCGATTTTGAACCGTCTTTATTTTAAAATTTTATTTTATTTTTTATTTTAAATAGTTTAAATTATTCAACAATAAATGTATTTTATTTTTTCAGTTCGGAACATGAACCGGCCATTCCGATTTGCGATTTTAATAAACTCTAAATATCACGTTTTGAGTCTAAATTGTAATTGGAATATTTGGTTTGGTTGCTATAGTATCTGTTTTGATTTGAACTAAATTATAGTAATAATTTATTGGAAAGAAAATAAATGAAATATTTATTTTAAAGGTAAATGTGTCCATTTAACATTTTATGGAGGAGAAAAAACCACTTAAATAATTCAAAGAGAAAAAAATGCTATAATTATATAACACAGAGGAAAAAATATCATTTTTTTTTTTGTCTTACATTATTTTATCAAATAGAAAAACAGCATTATAATCTGTTTCCTCGTTTAAATAAACAAATACGAAATATGAATACCATTCTCGTCCGCTCTCATTGTCTTAATCGTCTCATCCGGCCTCCACATGTGTCAACGTTACACAATAATTTAAGAGTAAATTCACTTTTGGTCCCTTGACTATCATAAGTGAAAAACTTTTGATCCTTAATTTTTTTTTTTTTTTTAAATTAGGTGCATGATTTTCTAACTAGTATCACTTTTGATTCTTTGGTCTAATTTTTCGGTTACACATTACTGGAATTTCAACTGGAAAAATAACATGTTATAATTAGAAAGGTATTTTGGTCATTTCAAATTTATTTTCATTTTTCTCTTTTATTTTTCTTTTTTCTTTCCGCTTTCTTTCCTCAGCTCTTCGTTTAGCACACGTGAATTACTTCCAACATTTTTCCTTGGTTTCTTTAATACTCAAAATTTGCAGAACACAGTATGAATTTGACATTTTATTTCATTTGTTTTGTTAAGAAATCAAGGAAAAAGGTAGGAGTAATTCACGTGTACTAAACGGAGAGCTGACGAAGAAAGCGGGAAGAAGAAAAAAAATAAAAGAGAAAAATGAAATAAATTTAAAATGACCAATACCCTTCTAATTATAACATTTTATTTTTTCGGTTGGAATTCCGGTAATATGTGCTTAGAAATTTAAGACCGGAGGACCAAATGTGATACTAGTTAGAGTCATGCACTTAATTTGAAAAAAGCATAGTCAAGGACCAAAAGTGCTTAACCTATGATAGTCAGGGACCAAAAGTTGATATTTACTCATAATTAAAAAAATTATAATGGGTAAAAAACTAAAAAATTATTATTTAAAAAAAAAACAAAAGAAATGATTAAATTACTGCAAATGCACAAAAACAAAAATCAGGGAGAATAGAACCCAAAACAAAAAGCTAGCCTGGAAATAGGCTGTTGAAGCTAAAGAGTGTACTACCCTATTAAAAGAACGAGGATAAAATAATAGAACATGAAAGAAAAGAAGCCATCAGATTTCTACAATCTAAAGTAGAAAATGCTGACATACGAACGCAACACAATAGTGGTAGAAGATAGATTATGACATAGACCCATGCAACCAGACAGTAGTCGAACGGAATGAACTTCCCTCTCTTTTAGCCAAGTGAGATCCTCCCTACACGCCATGGTTTCAACCATCAAAGGACACGTACAATGTGATAAAAGATCGTTCGTAGCAGCATGAACTCTCCAGAAACAGAAAATAAAACTACCCCGTAGGTAGCTTTTCCAGAATTCGGAGAGAAACCGGCGTCAAAAGCACACTGCCATCCCGTATCACCAGCCCACTGACTCCTGTGCATGAACTAGAAGCGTACGACCCTTCTGCCCCGTTCTAACTCCATAGATCCCACGCCAAACATTCACAACACTGGAAGCTGCCGCCACTATTTTATTCGGTAATGGTAAAGAGAAATCCCATAATGCATTTTCCTGGCAGTCCAAATGCCATAAAGATTGGCCGTCAATGACTCCAACTCATCACCCTTCAACATGCGAAAAGCCTCCTCCAACCAATCAGCGAAAGTAGTACCTCCCACATGTGAAATACGTGCCAAAGAAGCATGCAAAACCTGTTGAGCATACACACACAAAACAAGGGCATGCAAAACATCCTCATTATGATTCCCGCACATTGGGCAAGAGACTACACGCCTAGCCTCAACTTGCCGCCGAAGCCCTTCTACGGCCCAACCTCCATTCCTCCAGATTGTATCATTGTGTGCATTCCAAAGGGACCACAAAACTGCCGCCATATGGATAGTCAGATCAAAATCTGAGAGAGTTAGTGCATTGTACAGATACTCCCCAAAGCTCCCTGCCATGCAAAATGTTAGAGCTATCCCAAACTTGACATGCAAGAGGGCATTCAAAAAAGACATGATCAATTGTCTCTAGAAGAGCGTCACAGAAAACATAGCCACCCCCCCCCCCACCCAAAACGTTTTGTCTTTAGAATCTCCTGAACTGGCAGTATGTTACGAGCGCATCGCCATAAAAAAATTTTCACTTTAGGAATTGGCAATTTCCAAAGTTTACCCCAAGCTGTAAATTGGGTATAAGATGATGCATTCAACTGTTGTTCTATTCGCAATCTATAACCCAGCCGAACCGAGTATAAACCTCTCACCCATGATAGATCTATAACCCAGTTTAACAGAATAAACACCCTTTGGGGTCGCCAAACTAGAACCACGAATCCTCATACGCTGGGCTTACAAAAAACCGTACAATATGGTCAATGTCACTAGAATCAAAGATCTCATGAAGTAAGGGTAAGTCCCAAGATTGAGTAGTTGGGTCAATTAAACCAGCAACCGTAGTAACACTCAGATGCGGAGGCATTATGGTTTGAACCATAGGGCTAGAATCACTAGGCAACCAAGGGTCTCCCCATACCATAGTATTGGCACCATTCCCAATTCTCCATCTAACCCCAGTACAAATTAAGTCATGGGAAACCATAATATCTTCCAGTAAAAACTAGGACAATTACCCCAAAGAGACATCAATAAAAGTGGAATTAGGAAGTAACTTGCTTTATAACACAACTGCGAGATATTGTGGCTTAGTGAGAAACTTCCATCCTTGTTTCCCCAACATGACTAGATTAAAAACACGTAAATCCTTAAACCCAGACCACCGATTTTTTTTTGGGACACAAACGATCCCAGGTCATCCAATGAATACCTCTACCATTAGAACCACCTGAACCCACAAAAAAATGGTGCATAACAAGCTCCATGGCTTTACATAACGAGTCAGGCAACAAGAAAACACTCATAGTGAAAGTGGGCATAGCCTGAGCTACACTTTTAAGAAGGACCTCCTTACCTGCACGCGTTAGTAATTTTTAATTCCACACCAATCCTTTGTGTAATCTTATCCTCAACATAGGAAAAAATAGCACGTTTATTCCTACCTATAAAAGATGGCAAGCCTAGATATTTACCAAAGTTTGCAGCCTGAGAGACACCAAGTAAATCAACTACCCATCACGGTCCACACTTTGAGTGTTCCTGCTAAAGCAAATATTAGATTTTTGAAAATTGACTGTTTGACCAAACAAAGACTCAAAGTATGAAGGCACTATTTAACCACTTCTACTTCTTGAACGTTGGCCTTAAAAATATAACAACTTGTCATCTGCGAAAAGAGTGTGAGATTGCAGGGAACCTCTTGCAACCCTACAATCATGAATAACCCCCAAATCATGCGCCTACTGTAACAGAATATAAGTCTCTCAACACAAATAATAAACAGATAAGCAAAATGGGATCTCCTTGTCTCAAACCTCTGGATGGGGTAACATGTCTTCCACACACACCATTAATCATAATGTTATTGGAAACAGTAGTTACACATTCCATAATCATATTTACCCACCTATCAGCAAACCCCAACGCATAAGCATCTTCCTCAAAAAAGCCCACTCCATTTATGTCACAGGTTTTTAACCATATCTAACTTTAGGGCCCCCACCCTTCTTTACCCAGCTTGATTTCTATTGAGAAAATGACCAACCTCAACTGCAATCAAGATATTATCGGTTATAAAGTCTGTTAGGAATAAAAACACTTTGGGATTATGAGATTGCTGCACTACGATTTCATACGGTTAGCTATTACTTTTGCAATGATCTTATACAAGACATTACACAAAGCAATAGGTCGAAGATCAACCACAACTTCTGAAACTACCTTCTTGGGGATAAACACAATGTTAGATTCATTAAGACTAACTGGCAAAGACCCCGTATTCAGACAATCAGTACAAAAAATAGCCAAAACCAACACTTACCAATTTCTTCACTGTAAACTTTCCCAAACAATTCTCTATAACATTCTTCTTCACAAATTCTAACACAAAATTCTCATTTCTACTCCAAATTCCATGAAATCAAATTCTAAACGTGTGTTGTAACGACCCCGAGTGCCCTAGCCTCATGGGCCCGCGATTCCTAGTCCGAAATGAACGTAGCTGAGCCAAAAGGGCCCAGCGACTGCACTATAATATGCTAGGCGGGGCTTGAGGAGCCCCGCCGCCTGGAGCCGCCAAGCGGTGGCCTAGGGCCACGGCTCTTGCCTAGAGCTGTGCCCTAAGGCCGCTCCTCCAGCGGCCCCTAGCCAACAGCTCCCTCATAGGCTGTTGGCTAGTCCCGCCTATCATCTGGTGCACACTATGTTGTGCACCAGTGAGCTTCTTCTTCACCTGTAAGACATTTTCAAGGCAGATAACCACTCCAAAACATCAACAACACATCTAAACTCAGCAATAGCACATTCTACTGGTCAAAACACACATTATATCTAACATTTCTAAGCACAACAATGACTTCACAGAGTCAAATAAAATAATTTGGGAGTCCATGGGGTTATACTTTGTGATTCCTCCTCCTCTTGGCTGGGATTCCCACCTTCTTCCCAAGCAAGCTACAGCCTCCTTTCACCTCCTAAACACACTCAAAAACCAAACCACCCACTAACTTAATACTAAGCTTCTCAGAGATGGAAGGATAGAAAGGATTGCATAGAAGGGAAACTATGAGAAATGGAATGCTTAGACATGAAGAAACTTGCAGTGCTTTCCTTTGGATTTTTACAGAGCTCTTTGGGGAAGACAAGGTTGGGGAATCAAGAGGCAATAGTCTGGAAATGGTTCATTATATAGTAGCACAAACCCTGAGAAGATACTCAATGATTGGTGGACGGGCAAAAGAGTAAATGTTTGTTTGTTCTAAAAGCATCAGGGCAAGAATTTTGGAGTAGAGTGGTTCACCATGCTTCATGGACCATGGTCCAAAATCAGGATTTTAAAAATAGTTTGGGGGTTGAAATGAATTTCTCAAAATGATTTCTAAATAGACACTTGCTTTAGGTTTCTCAAATCTCTCTCCGGTCTCACTCAGATGAAATTTTCAGTTCAAAACTTGGCACGCAATGTACCCGAGAATTTAGGATTTTTGTTCAAATCAACGTTCCGGTATTGAATTTATTTAAAAGTGGCTCAAAATATTTTATTCTAACACCGATTTTATTGCAAAAAAATTTTATGGATAAAATGACTATTTTGAAATTTCTTAAAAATGAATTTATAAAATTAAATTTTGGGTTGTCACAGCTGCAGGAGCCCATAATCATCTAAAGCTTTCCAAAACCGCGAAGAGGGCTTTCAGGGTGCGGAACACACCCCTTTGTTCTCATGCTGAAAAAGTAGATCATTGAAATCTCCAATAACTACCCAGGGCAACGAGGAACGAGGCCTGAGTTACGCAGAAAGTTCAAGGACTCCACATGCCTCCCATGCTCAAGGAAGCCATAAAAACAAGTCATCCTCCATGGTGAGTAACCCGTAAGTCGCCACCCCAATATTCACATGATTCTTCGAAAAACTTAACAAACTAGCAGTGTTATTGTTTCTCCAAAACAGGGCCAAGACCACCACTCAAACTGATCTTATCCACGTAAGACAACCCATCAAAACCAATTTTCACCCTCAAACGCTCATCATGTTCCCTACTCACTTTAGTTTCCATCAAAAAGACAAGATCCGGCTTCCTTACTTGACACAAGGTCAACAATTTCGTGAACTATGCGCGGATTGCCCAAGCCACGGCAGTTTCAACTCAACGTACTCATTTGTGAAGGGTGGGTCTGGAAATCTCTAGAACCCGCCAGCAGCAAGTTTTTTGGATGAATCTCTTCCAGATGCATGTGTCAACCAACTATTCGTCTGAAAAAAATGGGGACTTAGTACGCTTCTTCTTCTACTCACAATAGCCACCTCATCCAAGGATATCCCCACCTACCGGAGTAGTCAAATCTAAAACCAGCTATACGAATGTTTGTTGAATGGGAAACAACGTCGTGTGAAGTCGAAGCCTCATGTCTGTGAACAACAGAACTAATTTTCATGTTACCCAATTGTTAACGTTATCGACAAGACTTTGAAACAAACCAGGGGGTCGTCCACTTCGTACGTTCAGCCATAGATTCCGGAGCAAGCCACTGATTACCAGCTGACGGCACGCTGCTCCTGGAACCTGCTCTCAACCATGCCCCAAAAGGCTAATTTCCCTGTGGGTTTTGTTCATGGAGAGCCTTCAAACAGAACCGATCACCATGGAAAATAATTCCGTACAGAAATAGAAAGTAGGTACAATCTCATACCGAAAGTCAATCGTTGTCCACTCATACTCTCTTTTAAGTTTCATCCCCTTTTTCAGTGGCCGCGTTAACATCAAACTGGATACGGATTCTATAAAAAGAACGCATAGTACCATCAAAATTCCTCTCCATCATGCTTGACCAACGTACCCAAACTGATTACCTCAAGCACTCCTTTAGACCGAAACCGAACCGGTAAAGCCATGAACCTGAACCCTAAAATCTGTTGTTATTGAGAGTGACATATTCTAGGTCCTCACCGGGCAGGATCCGATGTAAAGTAATAGGTTTTGCTCATACGTGCAAGGTCCATCCATCAATCAGTACGCTGAACATCAAACTCATGGATAAAACGAAAGAGATACAATCGAGGCTTCAGTTCACTTACATTCATCCCCCATCGCCAGTCTCCACACCGATGCAATCGTATCCCTGATCTGAAACTTCACGGGCCTTTCAGTAACAGAGCCTTCCCACACGTAAAACTCCTCTTGATTGGTAGTAAGGACTATTCGGAACATTTGAGAACTGGTGAACATCATCGTTGTCAATCAAGGTCCACCAGAGTGAGGTTAGCCAAGGGCGTGGATTGAACTGGAAGACGTCATGCAGAACGTTGACGAAGAAGACCAGACAAAACCCTAGCGAACAAAATCCCTAAAAAAGCTCCAAACAGCAAAAAGAGAAGAAACTTGCGAACAAAGCGAGAAAAAAAGTTTGGCATGGTAAAAATATTAACTATTATATTTAAATTTTTTTTATACTCCCTATTTATTATCTATAAAAATATTACTGCTTATTTCTATGTATAATAATAATTAGTTTATCTATATAAAAGAAAAAAGAAAATTCATATAAATTTTGATCAAGCAATACTAATTAAATCAACATAAATTACACCAGTAAATAAAGGATACATTGGAATTATAAAAAGAAGGAAGGACAAAATGGTAACTTTTCTCCCTATTTTACATTTGCCGCGGATGAACAGTACCGCAGCATATATATATGGCGTGCCGCGATGCCATCCCCCTTTGAGCAGTCCAATTTGCATATTTTTGTGTTTTGTCATAATATTTTGCCGTTTTGCAGCCACTTTGGAGTTGTTTTTACAGAGCCTTATTAATTTTTAATTTTTTTATATTCTATTTTATTTTATTTTATTTAGAAATCACAGTGCAGAGATGAGTACAAAAATCATAATGAACGGCAAATTAGGTTAAGCATAACACTAATATTATTTTTTTTTGGGAAGTCTAATATTTTATTTTTAATCTCCAAACCAGCTATGTTAGTTTTCACAAATTGAGGCTCTATAGGCCTTATACATTGAAATAGCAGTCATTATATCATGGACCACGGTGCACGTGCACCGCGTCAAAACGACACCATTTCTTTAAGTAGGGCAAATTATTATGTGCACCATAGTTCACATAATTGTGTGGATCATGAATGATATTATACATTTTTAGTATACTAAAAATACATTATTTATTACTGAATGTACATTATTTATGTTAGGCTGGCGACATGAAACGTCTGGTGAATTCTCCATCAGCTCTGCTTATGATGCAGCCATGAGACCTCTTACCATGTCTGATGATTAAATGGAAGAGTATTTGGAAGTTAAAAGTTCCAAATAAGATATGTACCACAGCATGTTCTCCGTGATTGTCCAGCAGCTAAGGAGGTGTTGGACCTTGTTCTCCCTTGGCTTTCATCGATAACCAACATGCCATTTGAGGACTGGCTACATCTAGGCATTAAAGGCGGTGGTCGCAGCAGACACCCCTCTAATGATTCTACACTTTCGCAACCACCTTATGGTGGGTTTGGAGGTGGAGAAATGATGCAATATTCAACAACCAGGAGACCAACACTATCCTTTAAAGTCGAATGGATCAAAGTGCAGGCCGAAGAAGAGACCAAAGTTTTTGGAAAGAGCCAGAGCGGAGCCACCAGAGATCTTGGTCTAAGCTCTCTTGGACGAAAACCCCCCAGCTGGTGCTATGAAGATAAACATTGATGCCTCAATTGACTCTCCATTCCAACAAAAGCTGGTTGTGGAGGAGTCATTAGGGACGACTCAGGTTCTTGGGTCGCCAGATACATGTACAACATCGGGATTTGCTCACCATTAGAAGCGGAATCTTGGGGCCCTTTTGAAAGGGATCCAACTAGCAGAGCACCTAGGCCTCAGGAATATATCATTCGAAACGGACTTGAAAGAACTCTCTGAAATTGTCGCCGGCATTCGGACTTCCAATAGTGTTGTTCATAACCTTGTTGCAGCCTTGTATTCGGGAGGCAAGAGCCTTCCATGCATGGAGTTTGTCCCCAATCCATAGAGAGCAAAACTACCTTGCAGACGCACTAGCTGTTAGAGCCAAGGACATTCCCAAAGGAATTCGCATCCTCAATAATCCGCCATTAGAAATCTTGAGCATCTTGCAGGATGACATGGATGGTATACCATCTTGGCGTCAAACATGTCAATAGCTTATTGTTGTATTTTGAGTTTCCCCCTTCCTTTTGATATAAAAAAAAAAAAAAAAAATCAACATAAATTATATATTTATAAATATTGATTAAAAGAACAAATCTATAATATTTTCTCACAACTAATTAATATTAAATAGATTCTTAATAGATCATAAATGGATTTGTGTAAATATACTAACTTGAGTATTTTACCGAGTTAGATAAGATGTTAATGGGTTAAAACAAGTCAACATATTA
>VALG01013980.1:9552-31637 GCA_009835305.1 Ipomoea purpurea
GTTTCCGAAAATCTCCCCATCCATTCTGGATATCGGCGGCAGTAATCCAGATCTCGAAGGCAAACATCCAAGACAGAGCTCTCCCTAATTTGACTGGACGAAAACGCAGACAACTCGACTTCCGGTCTCCGATCACTGAATCCCGAAGTCTGAAGCGTGGTGAGAATTCCTGTTATAGATTCTTCCGTCCTGAACGTCGCCCGGCGGAAGACGGGCGGCGAGCACAGATCCCAACCGAGCGTGCATATTTCTCCAATCCTCGTCCACGAACGAGACGCGGAGAAAGCGATCATATCGTTCGCGGAATGTGCGCAAATCGCGGTTGGACCCATAATTCGCCTCCGGTCCGAAGAAATAAACTCTGATCGGAGTACCGAACGCGCCGCACACTAACGCAATCATTCGTCCATCGCTTCTCGCCGTGCCTTTTCCGCTGCTGCTTAAACCTCTTGTACTCCTGCGTAATACAATTTTTGGCAGGATCATTAATCGCATCCTTCACCACTCTGCATTCCTCTCCAACGCATACTCATATGCGCTCAATATCAAACTTCTTCGGATCAACCAACTGGAAGAACTTCTGCGTCCAGCGCCGGCCCCGGAATGGCACCCATGCTGAACCAGAGAGCAGATCTTGAAACACTATTTACGCAAATACGAGGTCCGCTCGGAGGATTCACGATCGCGTAACCAGAGACGAGTTGGAAGAAAAGGAGGACCATCATCGAAGATGGAAGGGACTCTTAGCTTCATGTAGTTGCGAAAACTGTGGCGAACATTTTGGAAGGTACGGCATGTCCATGGAAGCTGCAAACACATGGGCGGTGGATTTCCGATGCATTGCAATTTTGTGTGAAATCTGGTTGGTTCTCACCCATTTGATCTTCCGGAGCTTCCAGATAGAACAGTGTTCACGGAGCTCTTCAACTTCAGTCTTCTTATAGATCCTCGGAGCAGCAAACAACTGAAACAACACAGGTATACCATTCACTATATTCAAAAAAAAAAAAAAATAACAAAGAAAGTTGGACCTTTAGACAACCAACTTAGTAACCACAACATTATATTTCTTAACAGCCTATTAGTCTTCTTAATTTAAATTGGTTCTTTATGAGTCTTGCTGACTAAAGTCACAAGACATATTTATCCAGCACCGTGTGATCTTTCGCTAACAAGGTAGGTTTACCCACTCGGATCCTTTGTCGATTTACCTCATAAGTCTTGGGACATATATACAATGTACATTTTGAATTTTGATGGACAACTTAGGCTATTTACCTTCTTAGACTAGGTCTTTCGCTAACTAGGTCGTCATAAGGCTATAGGTAACTTAGCTCATTTACCTCATGAGTCACAACTCACAAGACATGTTTATTCCGTGTTGTGATTTTTTGCTGACTAGGGTTACCTTTGCAACTTGCAAGGTAGGTTTAGCCACTAAGATCCTTTGTCGACGACTAGGATCACAAGGTAAGTTTACCTCGTAAGTCCGAGATATATATACCATGTACATTCTTAGTCTGGATGGACTATTTACCTTCTTGAGGCTAGGCTTTCACTGACTAGGTCATAAAGACAGGTTTACCCCATGAGTGGGACATACCCAGACCCCTGAATGGGGGATATTTCAAGTGTATATTTTGAGTCGATAAGTTCAGTTATAAGTCAAACTAGACTAATCCACTAAGAACCCACCTGTATAACGAGGAACTTAGAATTCTTCCCCCGGGGAAATGCTGCGTGACCCTCCAGATATCTTCATACGAGAGCTGAAGCTTGTACTGATCATTGTGATAGAACAAGAAGAAGGAAACATACTTAAACCCAATCCCGAACTTGACGCTGACATCAACTTTCTCCACAGCACACAAACCTGTCTCGGCGATTTGACACCCAAAGCAGACGGGCGTGTTGTCAATTTCGTGGGCGTAAATTCTTGGCTCACAATGGGAGTTTCCAGTTCCTTAGCCGTCAAAAACGATTCGCGAAAGTACAACGTTTGTGTCGGTTGGCCAAATCCAGAATCTGTCCCGCGCTCTCATCCGTTTTGAATTGGACGATGGCGAAGGTTTGGGATTCATTCCTTTCGTCATCTTCATCTGCAAGGCGAAAATGCTCCCCTTTCCTGTAAATTCTTCTATGCATTGTTTGGTTGCCTCTGCAGACACCATCTCTGGGAACCCAACACCTGAATTGTCTTTCCATGTATCTAATGTATGTATATGTTGATAGATTGATAGATAGATTACACAAACACCAACTTCTTCAAAGGTCAGGTCCTACATAAAATGTTTCAAAATATATATATATGTAAGTAAATAAACAAGAGCGACCTATTAACTTTTTTGATTTGATCGAGCTGATCTGCTATAAGTAACCTAAGCTGATTTATCTTTTTGTGAAATCACGAGACGGGATTTACCCCGTATATACCATAAGGTAGTGGACTAATCTTACATGAGAGTAAATGTTTAATTTGTAATTGTGATGATGAGTACCTTTTAGGGTAGGATAGCCGAACTAATAATAGGTAGTCAATCTTGTTTCTCGCGAATTCAATAAGGGAAGAATAATACCTTTAGAAGACGTTGGGAATCTGTACACCGATCGAAGTTTCCACTTATCTTCTCAGAGTGCACACGAACAATAATCTAGATAGCTCACCATAAATTTTCAAAGACAAACCAACAAAATTCATTGCCTCCCAATTGGTTATTATTATCATTTGCATGCATGCATGTATCCACATCAAATGATTGTGCAAAAATTGAACAAACAATCCAACAATTTGATGCTCACATAAAATCTTGCTTGGTTATCTTATGTTTGGTTAGTTAGAATTTGATATTCACATTTATGCAACATTTGGATAATTAATTCATCATACTCACATACTCGATCATTCATAAACATTCACAATTGTCCTTAGTGTATGTTCAATACTTGCATTCATATATATATATATATATATATATATATATATATATATATAATATATATATATATATATATATATAATGAATATATATAATAATAATGAGAATATTAAGTTTAGTGTTCAACATTCACATATTTATGATGCAATAATAATTGTGTTTATGTAACACGGTCAATAGTACTAAAAAAAAAAAAAAAAAAAAAGCATTCACATATTTTGTTTGTTTACAAAAAAAAAAAAAAAAAAAAAAAAAAAAAAAAAAAACCAACAAAATAGAAAAAGCAAAATTGTAACTAGGTAATTGTGTTTATGTTATTGGGTTTTGGGAGTTTAATTACCTATCTTCAGTGCTCAACACCTCTCTAATAATATCAAACAGCTTCAAGAAGAGAAAATGGTTATATATATGATCAAACAGTAAAAAACACCAGATCAGAGCAGTGGTTTTTTTTTTACGTGGATATGCTTATATATACGTACAGAAAGATATATATGCACCTATATAATTTGGGTGTGTTTGTGTGTGTCTTTATATAGAGAGAGGGAGAGCAGAAAATCTATCTAAGACAACCTAGGAGGGCGGCTAATGATGGTCAAATTCCTTACTTAACACAAGTTGTTTTCCTTTCTATTATATTCTTTTCATGAATTGTAATCATAATTATATGGATAAAAGGGCCAATACAATTAGCAATTTTTATTTATTTATTTTTTTTTAACCACAAACTGTCAGGTCAGGGTTTTTGGGGGGGGGGGCGTATGAGGTGGACAATTCCACCTTTTGTCACAAGTATAGATATTTTTGTTGTTGGTGACAAGGAAACATGCAATCCACTATTTGAGAGTGTGTGCTGAATAAAACTCCGCTTCTCTATAATTGCCTACAAATCACACTGAGATGTATATCACAATAAGAAGACATTATGCAACAGACTCGACCAAGTGAATATTAACAATACTGGAACTCGAACATAGGTATTAACGCATGTAGTCTTACCTACTACTTCATTTTTAACTCCGAATAACATAAAATACCCTGATTGGATATCTAAGGAATTAAATAAATGGGTCACAGTTTTTACTCTCTCTTTTTCTTCCAACAAAATAAGACATGTGACAAAAAATTTACTCTCGACCCTAAGAATAGATACACAACCAGATTAATATTTAAGGAACAAATAAACATGATTTCATTGTCGTATAAAATTCCATAGATGCCAAAGATCAAAGAAGGATCATTTAGTACGTATGCAAGTACTAGATTTAAATTGTTTTAGTACGTATTATATGACTCCACGGTAAAGAAAGAATCATCCAACAGTAATTTTTTATGAAGATTTTAAATAATAAAAAAATTAATAATAAATAAAAAGAATGGGAATATTAAAATGAAAAGGTGAAATGAGAAGAATGGAAACAAACATGTTTAATGTTACGTATATTCTAAACATCTCCTCTACCCACTAAGCAAAGAATTTATCCTTGTGCCTTGATGAACGTACACCCCATGACGTTTATGCAAAACCCAGCCTTAAGAGAATAGTCTTCTGTGACGATCAACTAAGGTCTAAGGGTCGATTAAAATTTAAACACACACAAAAAAAAAAAAAAAAAAAAAAAAGTTTTCTAAAAAATCATTATTAAAACATGATTCATTTTAATAAATTTAGCCGGGTGATCCAAATTATTTAAACCAATAAATAATGATAAATAATAAAACAAGATGATAAGTGGAAAAGACGATAAAGGTGTTGTATTAATCAATTGTGTAGTGAGATTACAAGAGATTGTGATATCTAAGCAAGACAAACAAGGAGAATATGTACTAAAGATTGTTCCGTAATCAGTCCACGCAAATAGGGAGGGCAGTTACAGACTTACAGTTTGACCGCATCGTCTAACCAAGGCCAAGGGCGGCCTTGGTCACGCTGGGCGCCCAAGGCCAAGGTCGGCCTTGGTCATACTGGGCGCCCAAGGCCGAGGCTGAGATCGACAGCTACGAGCTTGACCTAGGTCGCTCTTGTCCGGCCTCCTCCTCGAGCCGATTCGCTCGGGGTCATATTGATGGATATATCCATTAGGTGTTTAAATCAAAAAAAGATCTTTTTTTAGTTGAAATAAAAAAAAAATTGTTTATAATTCATTTTTTAAACATAAACAGTGGTAGACTTGCAGTTTGACAATAATTTTAATGAGGTTGTTTTTAACATTTAATCAATAACACATTTAAAATAATGAATTAATGATAATTCATAAGTCATAACATGCATCAAAACAATGGTTTTAAAAAAAAAATTAAAACAATATTAAAAATACTCAAATACTTCAATCATCCAAAGATTCAAAGTATCAAACTAGTCTACGAGTGCATATATGTCATATTATATATATGTATGCGCGCGCACACACACATATATAATAAAAAAAAATAGAACGAGCCGATCGGGTTAACTAGACCGAAATGGACGAGTTAACTCGACTAACTTAGACGCTATGCAGCCAAATCGGCCGAGTTAGGTGCTAGGCGGCCAGTAACCTAAGCGGGCGCCTAGGGGGAATATCGCCACGGTCTAGAGGCGCCTAGCGCCTAGACCGATTTTTACAACCCTGCACAAGTGTTACCCATCTCTTATCTGCCTACTAGGACAAGGCAACACCTGCAGAATGTAAACCTCAAAAATCTTCCAATAAAACATATCTTTAATTTTTATTAAAACTTTCAAACAAAAATCTACTCTGCAACATGGACAACATTCATAACTCCACAGCCAAAAAATAAAAACTGT
Source organism: Ipomoea purpurea (assembly GCA_009835305.1). Lineage (NCBI taxonomy): Eukaryota > Viridiplantae > Streptophyta > Magnoliopsida > Solanales > Convolvulaceae > Ipomoea > Ipomoea purpurea. The sequence continues at coordinate 15,277 of VALG01013980.1, forward strand.
TCCAATAAATCTGCCCTTTTATGGGCATTCAAGTGAGATGGTAAAATTTTGTTTTGGCTGTGTATATTCAACCTATAGCAGCAAAATTTGAACCTGGCCTGCATTTCAATTTGGCTGTGTGTATTCAACCTATAGTGACACATATTTTACCATTGCTATTACTGGTTTTGGAAGACCGCGAATTTGAACCTGCATTTCAAGGCAAAAATCTTTGACAAAATGAAGTAATGAATCAGATAGATGCGGGTAACGCGAAACTAGTTGTGAAGATTTTCACTGCCCCTATTGCTAAATCCGACCTAAATGAAAAACACTTCTATGGAGAGCTATAAGTGATATCATTCTCACTACTAACAATTTGCTTATAAAGAGGGTAGAGGTTAATCCGATGTGTGCCATGTGTGGGATCTCTAGGGAGGATACTATGCACTCATTGGTTTTGTGTGATTATGTAAAATTCATATGGACTCAATCCAACTTTCCACTCCCAAATATTGTGATAAATATTTTCCATGAATGGTTTAGTGCAATCGTTAAATGTTCTAGAACATTTATGGAATTATTTATGCAGATGCATCTTATATCACATTTGGAGAGCACGAAACGGAGCTGTTTGGGATGTCTGTCTATCAAGGCCGAAGAAAGTACTTGCAATTGCTACCGCCACCATGCAAGCATGGCGGACTGTCCCATCACCGGAACAGTTGCCCATACGCCCGCCGAACACACTGCCCAGGCGGCCACCGTTGCTGCCGAACAGCCACTGCCGGCCGAGCACATCGCCACACGCCACTATAGCTCACACCGCCGAACAACCACCTCTCCACCGTCATTGCTGCCTGGTCAGTCCTACGTCGCAGCGACAAGCCGAAAAGATGCTACGTGGATGCCGGATATCATCATGGGACAAATTTGGCCACGGTCGGAGCAGTCTTCCTCGATGCCGACAACCAATAACTTTTTTAAAAAAATAGAAAAAAAAATATTTTTTTTTCTTTTCGATCCATTCACATGTCTTGTTGGCCAGCGCAAAAAATACGATACGTGCAAAATATGCATTGAATATATTTTTCACTGTAGACATCCCTTAATCCAACTATAGCTTGATTATATGACATTCTTTCTTACAAATTTCGGTAGATCATGCTTTAAGAAAATAACCACAATATTAATATATTATAAGTTCGACATCCCACAAGAACGGTCTATTGACTTTCTTGATTAAACTAATCATTTGTGAACAATTTAGACTGATTTAATCTTATTATAATCATTTGCTAATAAGCGGGTTCACTGATCACTCAAAAAAAAACTCTAAATTAGATTAATTTTTATTGACAATCTTAACTTCTTTTTCCTCGCTTTTCTTTTTTCTATAACCATGATTCCCAAATTTAACTATATTTGAACCTCATGGACTCATTCTAAACTTTATGATGAGGAGATAAATCAAATTCTTTTTTCTATAACCACATTCCCAAATTTAACTATATTTTGCTGGTTCAGTAGACAGTAGCAACACATGCAGAATGTAAACCTCCAAAATCTTCAAATAAAACATATCTTTAAATTTTTATTAAAACTTTCAAACAAAAATCTACTCTGCAACATGGACAACATTCATAACTCCACAGCCAAAAAATAAAAATTGTTCCAATAAATCTGCCCTTTTATGGGCATTCAAGGGAGATGGTAAAATTTTCTTTTGGCTGTGTGTATTCAACCTATAGCAGCTTCTCTGCAATTTGAACAGCGTTAAGGGCAGCTCCTTTCGTATTTGATCACCACACACAAAGATGTCCAACCTTCTCAGAACCAAACAACTAAGTGAGATTTTTAGACAAAAAGAGTACGATAATAAGTATCTTGGGACGGGGGCTTTACCCGTAATCCCCATCTTGGGAATGTCACGTCGTATCCTCCCAACTGCAACGTCGTCTTTGTTGGAAACTTCGAGTGGCGTGGGAAATCTGTTTGCAGCTCGATCATCAACGACTACTACGCCCGGTGCATTCCTTGAGAATATCCTTAGCCGTCTCCTGCATAATCAGGAAAACACAATAGCAAGAATAGAATTCTCAGTTTATGCCAGACTAATCCTAGCCTCCAGTTCCCCGCCACAAGAGTAACTAAAGTCGGTTAACAATATCATAAACTAAGTACAAAGCATTACCTCATCGAGGGGTTTCTCAAATTGAAGATTCACACTCTCGGCATGAGCACGCATAACTGGAACTCGTATGCATGTTGCCGTCACTTTAACATCCTTGTCGTTCTACAATGGAATAAAGAAGCTTATTTAATAAGCACTTTTGCACGAAAGAACTCAGGCAGGAGGTCATAGGCGAAGAAGAAACCATTACCCATATTTTCCTCGTCTCTTTTACCAATTTCATCTCCTCTTCATTGTAACCATTCGATTGAATAGATGCATTATGTGAGAATAGGTTGAAAGCATACTGGCAAGAAGTTTACAATAATTAGAAACAACGCAACATCTTACATTAGATGAAACATGTAGTATTTATTGTAGTATCGTGTAGGAGGAAATCGGACAAACCTGCTGGTTAAAGATGTTACAGGTTGGTTCTTTCCCTTCTAAGACCTACTTTAGATAAAGAGAGTGATCAGAACCAACTCGCTCGAAGAAGAGTTACCTCTAAATAGACTACTTATACAAGCAAAAGCGGGAAAAGATGACAGGAAACCTCACGAGTCTGCAGAACAAGCTCTTCCATGGCTGCAGCACCAGCCCCACTGGCAGCCTGGTATGTGCTAACGACCATACGTTTAACCTGTAAAACAATGAACGTTGTGCATAAAAGTGATTTTCTATTTGTTTTAGAGGTTATTGAGCTGTCGAAGATTAACAAGAGAAGCACCAAACATCTTTCTATAATCAGCTAATGTTTTAGCATATCAAAACAACTATAACAATCAACTTGGGGAAAATCAATCAGCTAGTCAGCTATTGAGCCTATCAGCCAATTTTAGCTTATTTGACCACTATTAGCTGTTTAACTTGTTAAACAATCAATATGAGTGTTTGATTAATTAGTTTTTTGTAACACCTTATTACTCTAAATGCTAAAATTCAAAAAGCTGCCCAAAGTACCTTTTTCGATCAGCTTTTTGAGAAAGTCATGTTGTATATGATAAGCTAATTTACCAAACACTTTTCTACAATCAGCTAATGCTATCAACTAGTCAAACTCACTAACCTAATAAGCTAACCACCATTTACCAAACACCCCCAATTAACTATTAGCTAAATGATTCGAATATGTCAATGGGACAAACTCCTATGATATTTAAGAAGAGGGTATGGTGTTAGGATCAAGGGCTTATAGCTAGTAGTTAAGGCGTAACTCTATTCCTTATACTTACCAAAAGTTATAACTAGTAGATAAGGTAAGGCCTAACTTTATTTCCTTATATCTAGGTAAGGGCAAGGTGCCCTTCGGGCCGCCTAACAATTCCCTAGTCACCTGGTGCCAATTGCAATCATGAATAGTCTCCTCCTTTAATTTAAAACAATCTCGTACCAGATAATAGCTAAGCATTAACCTAAATTTGCAGAGGAAACATTAAAAGAAGCAGAACATTGAAATGAATACACAAATGTATACAACTCTCTCACCTTAGCCCGGAGATGAAGCGGCGTGGCGGCCATTAAGCAAATAATGGTGGAGCAATTGGATTGGCAATGATCGCTCCCTTCCCAGACCCGACCTTAATATGCGCCATGATGTCTGGATTAACCTCCGGGATCACTAGCGGCACGCCATCGTCCATCCTAAAAGCAGAGCTGTTATCCACCACAATGGTCCCCTTCCGAGCCGCTATGGGGCCAAATTTCTTACTAATAGACCCGCCGGCGCTGAACAGAGCAATGTCGACGCCTTCAAAGCTTTCCTCGGTGAGCTCTTCGACGGTGTACTGCTTTGCCTTCGAAGGCGAGGCCCCTCCCCGCGGAGCGCTTGCTGGCGAGGAGCTTGAGGGAGCGGTACGGGAAGTCGCGTCGGAGAGGACCGAGAGGAACTCCTGGCCCACGGCGCGGTGACGCCGACGATGGCCACGGAGGGGGCGTCCTCACGAAGCGACATGCGGACGCGGGAGGCGGACGCGGAGGAGGAAATGGAGCGGGGAGTGGGGACGGCGGCGGTGCCGGAGAGGAATTGGTGGTGGCGAAGAGAAAGAGTTGAGAGCTTCATTGTCGGAGGCGGCGGCGGCGGGAGGGTTTAAGGAGAAAGGAAGGAAATAAGAATGGCGGAATAGAAGGCAGAAGAAGTCCATTATTATAGTATGGATATATGGAGTAGAGTTTTACGGAGAAAACAAGTTTGGCATGTTCCTCGTCAATCTAATATAGCAGTGCTAAACAATATGTTACTCCGTACTAGGTGGTTTCAACTTTCCATCAACTCAAAACAATGCAATTTAGGTAAAGAAATTTCTTTGTCCTATGTGCTCCATTTCAATTAAAAGCACCGTAGTGGTCTAGCTCTGATATCAAATTGAAGTATGTGCTCCATCTTAACTAGAAGTTTAAGCTGATAGTTAGATTGCACGTTAATGGCTATATGCTCACACACCAAAGTTGCAAAAATCGCTAGGTGTTCTTCGGGCGCCTGGGAGGCATCTAGTGCCTAGACGCCCGTTTAAAAAAAAATAAGATTTTTTTTGGACGACGGCTGCTTAAACCGCGGCGAACTAGATGGCGCCTAAACCGCCTAGACGGACGCCTACGTGGTCGCTGCCTAGAATGGCAATTCTGTTAAATTTTTAGGCGGCCATCCACCACCTAATACTTAGACCGTTAGGCGCGATTTTTTACAACCCTGTGCACACATGACATTGGCTTGAAAACTCAATGTACTTCATAAGTGCACAACATTCCATAATATATGACAAACTATTACAATACTCATCGAATTTAAATAAATTATTGCATTTCTTATTAATTTTAAGGTAAGAATTTATTACATTGAGAATATTTCTTAATTCTCGAGATACAGATAGTTGTGTGACCAAGTATTCATACAAAGGGTATTTTGAGCTAGCCTTCCACAGCCAAAGGGTTCACTACAACATCCTGCATAGCTACAAACTTTGACTTCCCACCATACTCTTCTGGCAACACATCTTCTCCTACTTCTCTCATCAACTGCAACCTTTCCTCTTCATTGCTAACAATCACAATCTGTACATATCATCCTAACCAACGTCACTCGATAGCTCAAAATAATTATATTTTTCTCCGCTCTTAATATGAAGTGAAGTTCTTGATTTTATCGTATGGTCATATTCGGTCCTACCATACGCAAATTATGCCATTTTGGAGTTTATATGACTTTTAGCGCTAGGACTTTTCAGGTAACGGTATGAAAGGAAGCAGTAAAAAACACTCGATGAACACATATATGAGCGTACCTTTTCAAGAGTTGCTTTCTCAAGGAAACGGGAAACCAACTTCCAGACAGCGACGAAGAATAGTGGCATGTGTAATAGGTAAAACTTGGCTAAGCGTTCAGGGTAGTAAGCCTACGGAGACAAAATCACAGAAAACGCAGATCATCAGGCAAACGTAATTTTGTCTAAGGTGGAATATAAAAGTTAGAATAAGATCAATTTAATATATAGCAAGCGCCACGGAAAGTTTGTTGTATTGAAATACGACTTTTTTCTCTCTTTCTTGAAGTCAGCTCCACAGAAGGGCGAGGAAACTCGCCTGTAAGAACTGAAAACCGGTGATTAGTGCACGGGCATCAACGTTTTTATAGCTAATATGCTGCAAATCAAGAATACCAATCAACTTTTCTCTTCCTATTTCTCCATTCCTTCGAAGAACTGAAATGAAGAGAAGAAAATCAATGGCAGGATGCAAAGCCCGTTCTTGTTAGAACAAAAATAAGTCATAAAGAATATAACACGATGAAGGTGGCAAAATTTTGAACTAATACAACTTCTGAACTGCTCATAACGACTCATGAATGAAATCACATGGCCTGAAGTCTATTTGAAAAAAGGCACGTTCTGATACTGGTTAGCCGATATGAAGGGCAAAATCTCTAACCCATCCCTTACCAATACTTAACACAAGTCTTCAATGACCCCACAAAAATTAGGCATTAAGCACTCCCCACAGAACCAAAACATTCATTGCTGTTTAAATATTCATTCGTGTTAAGAGTCCCACATTGATAAAATAAGAGAGAACATATGGGTTTATAAGGTCATGAGTTAGACTAGCTAATTGGTTGGATAACCAGTTTTTGGTATTGGTAGACAATAGTACTAGCCTTTTTTGCTAACAACATATTCAGTTGATCATGACAATTATGGGAACTTTCGCTTTACCTAAGGCAAGTAAGAATTGCGTTCAAGACTATTTAAAACGCGTTGCGAAATTTACATAGGGAAAACAAAGTAAAAAATATAAGATAAAAATGATACCTTGCAAGTGTTTTGTCTAGAAGGTGAACCACAAATTCTGCACAAGAAATGAAAACATTTAGTTAGAATTAAAGGAACAGTGAGACTTTATGGTTCAGGCCACTTTAACATTTCAAGGACATAAAGTCAAGCTCACCCATGACCCAACTCAATAATTATCGACATTATTTTAGAAATTACAAGATCATCGAATAAATACTAGCAGAATACGTTAACCAAACGAGATATTATGTAAAATACTTGTTAAGCTTTTTATCGTCCAAACCTACCTCATACGTCGAGGACATACAGTCACAATCACCAAACTCAAAAGTTAGCAATATTGCTTTTAGAAATTTCAACATTCTAAAGTTCTGTTTCATTAGTTTCTAAACTGAAGTTAGGAGTCTAGTTCAAGCCTATATCGTGTGGGGGTCTTGCTGGACATACAGTCAGGCTCACCAGACTCCGGGGGACATACAGTCAGGCTCGCCAAACTCAAAAGTTATCAACCTTACCTTTAGAAACTACAAGAACCTCAAATTGTTCGGTTTCATTAGTTTCTGAAGTTAGGAGTCTATCATAGTTCATTGCCTAAATATATACCATATAACATTAAAGAAACACCAAATAAATGTCTCCTTCTAAATCCTAATACCCCATCATAAAACTCATAATAAAGTCAGACACTGACTCACAACTGACAACTCACATTATTCAAACGATAAATAATTACCATTGACCAATAATAATGAACCCAACAGCTCTGATTGTGACACAAAGTTATATCATCTCCCTTGAAAAGAAGATTCCCAAGACTCAATGAAAACAAACACAAAATTGTCAAATTATGAAGGCATATCATGTGACAAGAAGCAAAGCACTCTTAAATAACTTATATAGCTTCATTTTTTGTCAAAACCAAAGAACTCCTGAACAAGAAAAGCTAGAAAGGTATCAATAGATTAACCAAACCAGAATCTTCCCTTGTACCAAGACTATGTGGTCTAATGGTACCCGGGTTAGACTTCCATTTGGAAGATTGTGAGTTCGAACCTCAGTGGAGGCGTTATTGGTTCTTTGTGTTTCAGTAGGTTGAGAAAGTATATGAACAGATACTACATTGTAATAGTAGCATTCAAAACAAAAGAATCTTCCCTTGTCATAAAACTTGTCCATTATACATCTTGTGAAATGATGAGCTCTAGATTAATTAGTTAAGAGGATCATATAGCCACTGTAAACAAAAAAAAAAACCTAAAGTATTATGCTATGCAGTAAAAAGGGGGTAAAAAAAAGAAGCATTACTCTTAAATTGGAGGTGATCCTTGGCAGGAAAATGATTGCAGCCTTTCACGATCATAACTGGGAACCCATTTTTGGACAATCCTTGTAAGCAAATCTTCCTAGATTCCAGTTCATCTGGCACTTCAGAATCAGGAATATATCCGAGCGGAACAAAAGCAGCCCTCCATTGCCGCCATTGCACAAACATCTTGGCTGCCTTTTCTGGGTCCATTGCTCTTGCAATCAAGAACCTCATCAGTGTTGGGTCACCGAAGCTCTGCAACACGGAAAGCAAGAAAATGGAATAGAAATCAAGAGCAGAATACAAAGAGATAACAGTAGAGAAGGATGGGAAGCTGATCATATATGATTTTCACCTCTGTAGAAGAACCAAGCTTCTCAACTGACTTCCTCATCTGGGTCAGTGCAAGCTCTTCTTGTGCTCTTTCCATTTTTCAAATCTGAAAATGGTGATTCCTTTGGGCTGAAAGAAGAAAGATGGAATTTTTTTAATAAGAAAGGGGGGGAGGAAAGAGACTCTTTTGGATATAATGCTATGTGATACACTCATACTGTGTATATAGTTTTATAGACACTTGAATGACTTTTGAGAAAAATAATGTACTCCTAGGATTTAGGAATGGGCATGCTGCATAAGTGATAAGTGGACCACATTCAAACACGTTGCCTCTAGTCATTTGGGTGGCAAAAGACGAAATTTCTCCGGGGTCAAGAATGCGTTATTGGTGAATTTCAAGTGTTTTATCGTATATAAAGACTATTTTAGAAGAGTGTTTGTTATAAAGCACCGGGTTTTACCATCTTTTGGATCCAAAAAAAAAAAAAAGAAGACGAAATTCTTCTGTTTCTAGAGTCTTGCCGTATTACTGAGAGTTACCTCTACACTTTTTTTTTAGAAATGACTACAATTCAATCTCGAGAGTTTTACTGCTTCTGTCTTAAAAACTTAGTGAAAAATGTTAATTATAGATTGTGCTTCAATACAAATTTATTTTAAATTAATTGATCAATTGAATTGTATCATGTGGATGACAGTAGTTTAAATGTTGAAAACAACTTTTTACCTACTCATTTTTATAGGTTTTTAAAGGGAAATTGTACTGAAAAGTATTTTTTTGTTTTTATTATAACATAACATAATAAATTATTGAAATAATTGCTTGTCTATGTTGATTTTATCGCTTTAGCTTCTCAAAATTTTTTTATTTCATCAAATAATTTCTTTGATTATCAAATTTTGGTCTATTTTTAGTTCTTGGACACATAAGATAATCCTTATTAGAGAATCATTCTAAGATTTTTAAACAGTAAAATTCAATGGTGATAGATTTTTAGTAATGGAAGACTAAGCATTTTGGAGATAATTTCTCTTACAGAATAAAGATTTGCTGTAAAGTGGGACCCTCTGTTCACCTTTGCCATTCGCGCCTCACAGGAGTGGTTGCGCTTGCTAGGTGCGTTCTGTCACTATTTAAAGTTTTTTTTTTTTAAATCAATTTTATTTTTTTCTGGCAACTTCTCTTTCATAATTACACTTACTAATACACTCGTTTGAGGGAGATCCTTGACTTCTTGATGAATCTGGCCCAATATTATTTATTCTTTATGAAAATTATTAGCCCCAATGATCCTTCCAGGCACTAGAGTTGTAGGTCTGATTGATCCATTGAAAGGCGCATGGGACTTTGCCGCTCTATTATCAGAATTATTTCTTCCTTTCTGATATTGACCGACCGGTATCACATCACTCCATAAGTTTTTAATAAGTTAAATGAAGATGTCTGGTATTGGTATGGAATTCTAGGGATTGTTACACTGTCAAGAAAAGTTATAGGAATTTGATAGGGAAATTTAATTTGATGCAGGCAAGCATTCCGTGCTCTAATTATTAGTTTTTTTTCTCAATTTTTTTTCAAATGGGTGCTCGCGCGCCACACCAAAAAGTGCCCATTCCTCCTTAATACCTTATATGGGTTCGGGAGGACGAAATGAAACCTTTCTTTGGCGTATAGTCATCGTGAATATTTGTGTTTGTACATGCCAAGCTGCACTGAGAAAATTTATAAGTTCCGCAGCAAGAAAATATAAAGGTGACCAATAAGTGAGCCTAGTTCATTCTCTAAAACGCCCAAGTTCGTACAGGAGAAAGCATATAAATCTATCCTTGATATGGTAGCTGCAGATTTTGGGTTGCTCTTCTGTAGATATATTTGTCTAGGCTGTGGCGTGCTGTGGAGCTACTGGCCAATATTGGAGGGTGAATGGTGTGGATTATTATTTTCCAAGATGTTTGAATGGCAGCAGCTGTTATGGCAGTGGGTGGGAAGGCCAAATTGGCACTCACCTGCCCACCAGGCGCACTTGGCCGGACTCCTGCAATACGCGTGCTCTGCACTCAACGGACTCCGTGCCTTCGAGCGGGCGGAGTGCAGGGCGTTCCGCTCGGCCAGCTTATCTTATAAAGGTTTTCAGCCTCGAGTCTCTTTCATTTTTTTAGCAAATGTCCTCCGCGACCTAGCAGACGACGGCCAACCAGCCCTCGTACCCCTCGAAAATTGTTAATGGCTGGGATTATACTATGAAAGCTGGAGCGAAGGATTGGCCTCCTTACTATTGGTTTTATTAACCAAACCAGATCGAGGGCTGCGGGGTCAGTCAATTCGGAATGTTCTCAGGGGTCGTTCAACACTCTAGCTTGCTGGCTATATCAATATAACTTCTTACAGACGGTTTACAAAATAGTGATGGTGTCTTCTATATGTTGGCTCCAAATATAATTTATGAGTCGTGGAAGACCTCAATGTGCGAGAACGAAGTTTTATTTTATTGCAGTCGCTTTTTCCTTTGAGACTTAATACATGCTTAGAGCTACATCATTTTCTGCTTAGTCACCTTCACTAGACATATATAACGTTCTTAATCTTTAGCCTTTTGTTAAAGTTAAGCTCTATAATCAGAAATGTGTTTGGATTCTTGTACACTTTTTTGGTCTTCTAAAATTCTAAACTCGAAATATAATCTCAAAGTAACAAAATAAAAGCTCCTTCTTTGTATGTCCAATAAATAGTAGTAGGCTCTCAATCTATTTGTATATTCAATCTTTAATAGTAGTAGCGATGGCAATTGGGCATAACTCTTGTCATATATACACCAAATGCCCCCCATAAACCATATATCCAATTCATTGCACCAAAAGTAGAAAACATCCTCTAAGATAACATTCAAAATGTATTTTATTATAAATTAGCTCGGAAACATAGAGACAGCATACGGGGAGAGCATCAAATACAGGAGAATTTATATCCATTGATCACATACACTTAAATAGACTTGGCAACGATATTCAGAAATCAATGTATGCGCCGCCCAGACTTACTCACTAGAGCTCTTATGAGAGATTAGAGCGCATATAGATGTGACGGATTTACTCAAGTCACCCTATAGGAATGTAGCGAAATTTTTTTGTCCTTTTCCTCTCGCTCCTCAATGGTAGATTTTAACGCCGGTCTACACGGCCATATAAATTAGAGGGACAACAAAGACATACATTTCATTTCGAAAGGTTGAAAAACAAAGAATACGGGGAATATTATATTAGTTAGCTCTGTCCGCTCCGGAAGGGACTTGTTAAGCAATTAATTACAACTCAACTAAAAAATTATTAACAGATATATATCTAAACCCTTCTCTAGCACAGTTGCACACGAACCGGATACATTATCCAGTCCCCATATCTCAATCTTCCAAACAATTAAGAGTATATAATGAGAATAATAATTATTTAATTCAAAGTTATTTAATAGATACGAGTTACTACGCTTTAAAAAGACACATCCGCACACGATCATCTTCACCACACTAACACATCACAACTCAGCACACTCAAACAAATGATATTAATTAAAAGAATTATTAAACAGAAGAATGAAGAAAGCAATACCCATATGGCGAGGGCCTATTGCAAAATCTCCAATACTCTAGAGCATATTTGAAACTTTAGTTAGAGTGCATCTCTCATTTATTGTACCTTGTCGCTTCTGCCAAACACGTTCTTTCGTATTTGCTAATGCCATAGACCGTAAATTCCCACTTTGACTACGCACTTTTTCACAAAGCGGTAGGCTCTATTATAAGATCTTTTAATTAAAAATTAAACGCACTAATATTAAGAGTATATGGACTAATGTATGTTTTTTTCCTTTCATCGGTCCTTACCTAAACGCGAGAATGGATATTTCTATTGATCCGCTAAATTGTTTATACGGACGCGACGAGACCGGATAGGGTACTGGACGACTTTTAATTCGGCTCTATGCACAGTTTTTGAGAAACTAGTGAGTGAGGTACAGAACGAGAACGCCTATATGTCGGAAAGGTTCTGTGGAGTTTGGTGATGGCAGCGGTCGGCGTGGAGGCTAGTATTGCTTAGGCTCTCCACTCGCGCCGCTTCGCCCTTTTTAGCTCTGTCTTGCCGCTCGTGAACCAGGTGTGAATAACATGTCCACTTACGTGTAAGTACGCCTCAGAATATATGAAATGACACGAGAGTTAAAATCGAGTTGTTTACGGGTGATCTTCCCTCGGCTACGAACTCAAGAACTACATCAGGTAAGAAGGTATTTGGCGCTACTTTTTCAACATTTTATGTGCATATGAATTCCTAAGTGTGACAAGGCGTCGAAGAGTCTTGATATTGGAATGGTATGATGGTGGCAGTCGGCAGTCAGAAGAAAAGGAGATTAACCCACGATCCCACGGAGATCAAGATTGCGGATCAGCCACGCAGGAAAGGCTAGAAAGATTGAAGAAAGAGGCTACTTAGTGGTGGTGGTTGTGAAAGGAAAAAGATCGCAGATGGAATATATATAATATAGAGAGAGAGAATAGATACTGTATACCCTTGTCCTTAGAAACCAAAAAGGCTCACCATGGGATAGCGTGTGGACGCGTAAGAAGATATTACTTCTAATGATATGTCATCCTCCCGCCCCACAACCCTTTCTTAGCTTCCACCTATGTTTTTGACTGTCGGGGTCCCTATCACGTCTTCGGACGCGTTTTTAAGGGACATGGACAGGGACACAAATCAAAGTGGTATTACCAATAATTTTACACTCTCGTTCTCCCTTCACTTTATGAGCTCTCACTATCAGAGAGATAGGTTCCTTTTGACAAGCTTCTATAGAATCTGATCTTTACTCTCGCAGGTACCTTGTTGACCTTTAGCTGCCTCAAAAACTTGTCGCTATCAGGGTACCTCCCACAGCCCTACAAAAATGTTTTCTGAGCCATCATTCGATTTTTCATCCGCCAATACGAATTTACCATTCCATGCATTCCCGTTGTTTTTTCAGGGCTCGTCCTTAAATTTCGCAGAGTCCGCATAATCTATGAGAGTGTAAATAGTTCAGCGTGGTCTATTCTCTTGTTCTAGATATCTTTTATTGTAATCTTGTAAATTTCGCGGAGGGTTGTATAAAACTTTAAAGTGAGGGCCTACTTATTATCGATTAGAAAAATGAGAACGTATATAGACAGAGTTTAATGTGAAAGAAATGCTGGAAATGCTAAATGCGAAAATATACTGAAAATAATATGTAGATTATGGTTGATCGCGGATGTGCTTATTGTTGCCGGAAGTTTTATTAGATTGGGCTCCTGGGTCTCTCTCGTTGGATGTTTGATAATTTGGGGCATGGATAGAATGCATACGTAACTGGTGATGCACCTATTTATTGTTGTATATTGAATAATTGTTGATTATTCGGGTAGTATATTAATAGTGTGATTATTGGACTTGTGACCCAGCATTACATGCTTTATATTTTTCTTATATTCACGTCATTGAGCTTAATGTCATATATGTTAGGGTTTTGTACTTTGTTCTGTCACTTAATATTGTGTTGAACATTATTATAATAGTGTTGGAGTCTGCCCCCAGGACAATCTGCTAGAGGAGGATCTTCCTCATGAGCTGCAGTATATATCCCAAGTTTTACAATCCTCGCTATTGTAGTCGTTAGAGTTTACAATGATGGATGTTAGAAGATAAATAGGTACTAAGAATTTCTGTGAATATGTTCTTTTGGTTCTATTATTATATAAGATAGGAAATAATCAAAGTAATGTATTTTATGAATCATACTATTACTTGTGTTCTGTTCTGTCATAATTCGACGTATCATTTCATTAATTATATTAATATAATTTTCTTGTCCTCTCATAAGTATTATTCTTCTATTATATAATTTGATTTTCTTCGCATGTTATACTTTTTTTATTGTTGGCAATACTGTACTTGTTTTGATATTTATCTGTTACGGCTAATATAATTTTTTTCATGATTTCTGAAATAATGTTTATTTTTAATATAAACTGATGTTGGTGAGAGATTGTTGCTGTGATATCTTAATTAATATAAGCTTGAAGCAGTTCAGAATTTCAGTATAAGTTCTTGTCTTTAAAAGAGAAAATGTGATTTTAATTCTTTCTTTTTGCTTAGATTCTGTCAACTCAGTTTCTTTATAATTATTTATGGTGTTAATGATTGCAGTTCTTATAGTTATCATTATATTGTAGATTTAGATGCTGTAATCTCATACTGTGGTGATGATTTGTTGTCTAATTGATCAACTAAATACTTTGGTTCTATAATTAGTATTATTAAATGGCTTAGTTATTTTGTAGGGTCACAATCATCTATGTAGTGAATAACTGTTAAGCATGTGAATTCATAGTAATACATTTTTCGAAATTGTTAGATGGTATGAATATTTGATTTTCATGCCTCTCGTATAACATAAACCACACCTTTGTGCTAGATATTTCATCCCTTAGAGGTGTAGAGTTTTCTGAGTATGAGGATGATATTTCAAGAAATATGGAGGTATATTCAGTTTGATAAGACCAGAAGAAAAAGGAAAATATTATTGTTTATCATACATTGCTAAGTGTCTGATAAACCACGCAGTAAGGTCACCTGCATTCTAGTAATATTCGTTCAGCAAACTTTGTGTCCTAGAGATGAATTTACTTATGCTTATAACGAGCATGAGATGCGATACATACATTTTCTCATCTTTATAATTTCGTTGGGTCCCTTTTTTCTAGACTATCCTTTGGGTTTCTGGAGCATGTGTTTATATGTTACCATGTCTGCTCGCTGATAGGATGTATCGTAGACCTTTGAATCTTGTATCGTCAACAATGAATGTTCTTTTTGTGCACGCATAGATCAAAGTTAATATGAATTAAACTAGAAGCTTTTTCCGCTTGTTTCCGACTATCGTCTTAAGTTTCCGCCTAATATAGGTGTTATCAATTGAGAGAGAGTGGAATAGGGCCGTGGTGGGGTCACCTATCTTTTGTGAATTTTGTTGGGATTGTTTGGGCTTGGTTAATGGTTGATTAAGGGCATTTAGAGAACCGCTTAAACTAAGTATTTTGTCCGGCCCATAAAGGAACCCAAATAAACGAAAGCTTTTTTTTAATCGAGCATACTGGCCGTAAGTAAGCAATGTCTATTCGCCTTGCGCAAGTTATATTCACAGTAGAAGCATTTAATAGTGTAGATGCATGCATATTAAAATCTCCGTAGATTCTATGAATAGGTTGGCTATGCCTATAGAGTCCTATTGCACATATTATGTTTGCTTTAACTTCTCTGTCATGATATATATTAATGCAACATTGTGCTATAAAATCGTTCATTATCCTTGAAAAAATACACTTAAAATAGTTTATTTTCATATAACATAGATTAATGCGTGCTCCCCACCGCACTCACACGCTAATGAAAATGAAAAAATAGAAGAGATTAAATATTTAAAGCATAATCAAAGTGAAGATAAGAACTGAAAAGGATTTGCGTGTTTCCTTTACTGTTATAGCCTTGCTTTTTTATTATGTAGGACATTATGCTGAGGATATATATAAAAGCATACAGATAGATTGGATTAGTACTGCAATAAAACTCCGTATCTACTAGGTATGGACAGAATTTGATCTCGAGGCATATGATTAGCGATAGTTAAAAACATGCAGATTGTAATTAAAGTTGGAGTGGTGAAGGCCGTTCAAATCGTTGTGTGGCACGATACCAGGTTCTTTGTATGCCGGTGCATGACCTACGTAGGGTCATACATTTAGGAGATCTGAATATATGATAAATTGGATGCTCTAGGTTTATGGTTCATCTCCATGCCATGAACAATATCAATGCTCATTGGGACAGCGCACTGATATCTTATGGAAGTTTAAGTTTTGAATTTAAATGATTACTTCCATGTAACTTCCCAAAAATGGCCATATTTATATCTATAAATATGTGGAGAAATGTCTGAAAAGGGACATGCAATAAACTTGCATTATACTGAGATATTTCACAGTACTGCATTTCAACAGGAAGTTCTTTAAACCAAGCAACTTAAGAATTTCATCATCTTCTTGTATCCCATAAGATTAAATCTTGAACCTTGTTGCTTTATATAAGGGAGATTTAAAGCTTATGGAAAGTGATCACACGCCTGAAGATCTTCGTTTCCTCACTTCCTATTTACAAACACTCCAATTTTTTTTCTAACAATCTATAAGCTTTAAATATCAGTTTGTGAGGGAGG
>VALG01013981.1:0-16987 GCA_009835305.1 Ipomoea purpurea
TATAAATTCATGATATCTATAACGAATACATTCCTGTGCATCGCCACAGCGTACAAAAGCGTAAGAATATTTATAAACTAACAGCTTTTTTTTTTTTAATAACTCTTCAACCATTTACCGATACTGTTAAATTAGCATGGGATTATCATCAATTCCTTCTCGCCTTTTATTTTTTTTTTTTTTTTTTTTTTTTTTCTTACATACGAATCAAATATATTTTCAGCCTTAACTTATTCTCAGACTAGCGCTGGTATGAGTGCTGTTATAGGCCGTTACGTATATTATAGACCGTTATAGGGAAAGGGTACCAATATGTCAAGTTCAACTATTTCAGCGGGAATCACATAGCCACCGAACTCGAATAAGGCTCCAAATTAATCCGTGAACTTGAAAAAAAAAAAGAAGCAATTAACATTTTTAGCAGATTAACAACATGTTTGCCATGATTGGGATGCCATGTGTGTTTATGTATATTTTTTTCTTATTATCCTACTTGGATTAAATGTAAGCATTTTACCCTTTGAAATCAAAATTTAAATCCTTATTAAAAAAACCAAAAAGAAAATAAAAAAAAAATTTAGAACAATAAATAAAAAATAAAAACTAAACTGGGCGGTGGGCAGCTGGGGCCAGGCAACATCTGAATACGGGTTTAGCAGCAAGCCAACGGCAGGCAACATAATTCCACGCAATTCCAATCAATCGCGGGATTGCCCAAACATTAACCCGAAGAAAGTAACCCTAAGTTTGATTTAATTAGAGCAAATTAGGCCGATACACAATAACATTGCAATACATTTCAAATCTCTTAAAGGAGAAGGTCTTAGGGTTGAGATGGAATATAATCATTATGTTACAATGGATCATTTATAACTATCCATAAATGTGTATGAGGGGATATATATGATGCTCATTTAATGTTTGTCTTTTGTTGCGGTCCGAGAAATTTTCAGGTTATTCCCATTGAAAACTTTCTTGAGAATTAAGGAATCACAACTTCTGATATTAGACGCGGGACGGATCTTTTCTCTTCCCAATCATCGCGTGTTTTAGATTTTGATATCTCCATTGAAGAAGGTCATAGGAAACCTCTTTTCGCTGACCACAACAGGGAATGAAGGAGGAATTTTGTAATCATATTTATCACAAAATTCTCCTCTCCCCTCTGATTTTCTGATCGAATAGGGATTTTTTAAATTTTCATTAAGTATTACATCTTCCTCATCTAGTCTTACGTTTTTTGATTGCCATTCTCATCGATATAACGATTTAATCTAGTTTTCTCCGCTAACCCATTATTCAGCGCGATTATTATGATCCGACGGTTTATTGGACAAACCCTAATTATTCGACTTACCATTCCTCTAAACCATCATTATCTTAAACGAAATGAGATAACCGGCATACAATAGAAACCACGAAACGTCGTTTTTCGATTAGATCCAAGCTTTATTTATATTGAGAGTAAACGACTGGCTTGATTCTAACATTAGCTGCCTTGCGTACGGAATTGATGTGTATTTTATTAGCGAGTCTATCAAGACGTAATGTATATTAAATTTTCCTTTTCAAACAAAAAAGGGAAAAAATACATCCATTTTATTTAGATTTAACGGCAGTCACACACGCCGATGAGCGATTGCGTGCGATGGCGCTGTGAGCTATCCGCCTGAGCTTCTCAGCACGTCGGTTTTAAAGCTTGCTTGCGATACTGTTCGTTCTGTGTTCCAACTGATCTGCTCTGTCCGGTTTCACATATC
The DNA here is from genome assembly GCA_009835305.1 of Ipomoea purpurea. Lineage (NCBI taxonomy): Eukaryota > Viridiplantae > Streptophyta > Magnoliopsida > Solanales > Convolvulaceae > Ipomoea > Ipomoea purpurea. Next base: position 1,761 of record VALG01013981.1, read on the forward strand.
CAGACAGTGCACCCGTCATTCCGATCCTGAGTCGGTAGCTATCCGATCAACTTCTAAACAAAAAAACAAAAGAAGAAAAATAAGAAAAAACGTAATTCAAACTGATTTACACTCTTTCTATTCTTCTCGAAGAAATTTCATCAGTACTGCCCAGGGGGAGGAGACAGGATTGTGCTGCATACATTTCATAAGGTTTTTGATTTAGTTTTGATATTCGTGATGAGAGAGGAGGAGAAGAGGAAAGTTTTACTCGAAAGCACCGCCCAGGAAAGGCAGGATAATCTGTTTATGCTGCAGTTCGGAAATTTTCTTAGGAAGCCCCGGAAGACCGGAGATCTGCGAAACGAGCGTTTACGCTTCTCTCCTCTCTCTTAACACCGACTAGTACATACTAAATTGTAGTATCAATTCCTACAATGCTTTATGTATCTTTTGCGTTTTTTTTCCATTTTTCGAAAACCAATGATTTTGTATGTAATATATGGCTGACCTAGCATTCACTTTAAACGGAAATCTGAGTTTATGCTAAAAATTTTATTCATTTTTCGCTTATATACTTGATCTTATTATCTACAACGTATTGCTCTATTTAAGTGGTATGACTTATTCGTCGGAATATTATTCAATACCCTGAAACTCAATTTTTAGTGAATTAAGTATTGTATTAGCAGTTTCTTATAGTTCTTCATAGGAGTCTACAGTGCCTGCGAGTGTGAGAATCAATATAGAAGAAGTAGAGACCAGAAACATACAGATGAAGAAAATCTGCTAGTATTTAAATTCGTCGGAAATGTTTTGTGTGATATATATTAATTAGAAATGATCTATGTGACATCCGCAAACTCATATCCAAATACCATGAAGAAAGGAACGCTTTGATGTAACTGTTCTTAAGGAGATCTAAGTATTTTTCCTTATGTTTCATCGATAGTGAGATTCGGAGAATACATTATATCGCAGTGAATCTAAGTGATGGTATCATCGGACACCAATGTTCACGTTAATCCAGTCTTCGTCTTTAGATAGACGATTGTTGCATTGTCAGTACTTTTGACCTTCTTAATATGGTACTAATTTCTGTCCCCTCTCCGCGCAGTGAAACCCGTTCACGTTTGTCACGCCGGTATCTCATGATACATTTTGGGGAGAGAGCATCGCCTCCCCAACGAGACTCTATCACACTATACAGCGACAACACACACATCGACACGCACAGCGACGACCATACGCGTGAGGCGAGTTTCAGGGTCTATATTATAATATTAGTCTTTGCTAAAGCATAGGTTCTTAGGCAGGGGGGGGGAATGTGTACACTATATAACGCAACCAAATTAGTTATCACCGCTATTCCTGGAAAAAGACGAGCCTAGAGGGGGGGAGTATTAAGAACTTTACAGTCTTGACGTAGAAAGGATAAATCCATTGACCATGTTATGAACCCAGATTTATTCCTTAAACAGTTTGAAAATAGATTTTAAATTCGACTGCAAGAGTCCATGCCTTCTATTCAAAGACACAGTCAGCTTACATTTTAAGAAATGGTCCATTTTAACCTCATACACATATAGTGAGTCGTAACTCCTAAGGAGCTTTGCTGTATATATTTTATTTTTATGCTGCAGTGTTATTGATAGCTGATTCAGTCTGATATTGATTCTGGGAGAAGAAATTACAAGTCTAATGTGTCATGATTAATGTAATTTGCTCAGCTTCGGTAATTTCTCAGATGTATCAATTCTTTGATATTTCAATTTCCATTTTCGGGGAGATGACAAGAAGCTCGATGCAATATTTGTCTGAATATCTATACTACAGTATTGAATGGACTGCACCCCTCGACACTATGCGAGGTTCTGTCATGCTCTCAATTGAGAAGTCCTCTCCATCCATCTTCTAAGATCAGTGAAAGCTGGCGTATATCTCTAGGCGTGCACAATGTGTTTACTAATGCACTGTGAACGGTATGGGTTTGAGTACTATTATATTATGTGCACCAACATATATGTCTTCGTGTTCTATTTTCCCTCTAGCTATATGAATGACATCTTACACTGGTGATACAGAAGACTTTGATGATATGATGTATATAGAACATGCTTCACGGGGTTGAGCCTTTTCTCACTTATTTTGATTGACACTCTTGCTTTCTTTTATCCTTCCACACAAATAGTATCTCCTCCTATCTCCTGCATTTAAGACAGTCTGCGTAGGTAGTCTTATCCAGCGAGCGAGGAATGTTATACTCCCAGTTCTATCAGCTAATCCTTGCGCTCGCTTCGTCACAACAAGTTACAAAACTGCCAATCTTTATATTGACATCGTTTTCTTTTTGATTCTCTGGATATGCTATCGAATCTTGGCGCCTAGAGGAAAATGTAAACTTACAATAGGACTATATATTTTCTTGAAAATATTGAGAAGAGTATATGAGTGAGTTGTTATTGATCGTTTCAATTCAATACAATATTATAATATCTATGATGGACCATAATCCTCATTCTCTGTAGGACCGAAAACCAAAACTTTCTATTCTCAAACCAGCAGAAGATTAAACCCTTGCGTCCCATTACAAGCAGGTATTATCTAAATTTTTTGCTTTGTTGTACTGGAATAGAAGTGTCTTCCTTCTTCTCCCAAATACTACCTACTAAGCCAGTGAGCTAAAAGCTCGTGCGGGCATAGAAGTGTCTTCCTTGTTCACAGGGTCAAATGTTTTTAATTCTTGATTTGGTTACTGTTCCATGTTACACTGTACAATTTTCTTGATTAGTTTTGATCATTTTTTGCCAACACTGCAGTGCTTGAAATCATCATCATCATCATCATCTTCTTAATTATATACATACATATATGCATGTATGCATTATGAACTTTCTAAAGGTTTTTGGTGCTTGAGTTAAATCATTTCTCTCCATATGCAGAAACCTATAGGATATATGTAAAACTATGTAGTTATTTCTATACTTTGGCCCTTAATCTAGCTGATTGACTTAAAAGGATCATCTTCAAAACAAATTGGCATTAGAGTTCTCCACAACATCCTCTCCCACCAACCAAAGAAAATTTCTGTCTTCATTTATAAGGAGTAATTTTTAAAATACAGTAACACTGGACATTGGCATATGAACTTCTTTTGATGTTACTGCAGGCAGAATGCGAATGGTAAAGATTGATATCAACTGTCATATTCAAGGTGATGTTGTGTTGGAGTGTATCAGCTTGAATGATGACATGGAACAAGAACAAATGATGTTTCGAGTTATGTTCAATACAGAGCTTTTATTAGGTCTAACATTGTGATGCTTAACCGTGATGAATCGATACAATGTGGGATTCTAAGGATCAATTTCCAAAGATTTCAGGGCAGAGGTATCTTTCGTTTTATTGTTTTGATTGTTTTCTGCAGCAAGATGCATTATCTTGACTTGTAAAACTACTCCTCTGGATGAAGACTTCTTTGCTCAGAGATGGATGCTGCTGCTCGCTTCATTATATCTCTGGGATTTTCCTTCTTTAGAGCAGGATTGGTCCTTCCCAGTCGAGCCATTTGCTGTAAGTTGCAGGAGATTACTTAATAAGTTGATTGCGTTGAGGTCCAAAGCGCTGATGCCCGCCTCTCTCAATGTGCTCCAAGCAGAATAACTGAAGCAAACCATGATGTCCACAGACAAAGTTGGAATCAAGTTCACCCCCAGTGGTAAGGAATACTAGCCTTCCCTCACAGCCATGTCAGACTCCATTACAAGCACAACGATTGGGAAGGACCGTTCACAACATTAGCATGATGCAGGAGGAATCAATCTCAGTTCTTTCCCAAATTCATCCCTCAGAGCAGATACAACCGGCACAGAAGGGAAAGAGCGTGCGTTCTGCACCTTGGAAACAGAACTCTCTCACTCGATACTGTTATTCTCAAGCCCCCTCTTGGCACTAGAGAGATCAAATTTTGATAGCTATCTTGGACCTCATATCCTTCGTTATTTCAGTACCGCCCATAGATTTTACTTTCCCATGGACTGTCAAAATAACTGGTTTATTCTTTGCTCTCACATATATTATTGAGGATAATAAATAAACATGCAGCTTTAACGATCCTCCTGCGCTCTCTCTTCTTTTTCCCACCGGGCACGTGAATAAAAAGTTCGCAGTTGCTGCGACTGTCATATTGATATAAATGTTAATGGCACTCATATGTATCTTCATATCTCTTATAGTTTGATTTCACTTTGCGGCCCCACTATTCTAAACTAGCACAATAATCTCTTACATCGCTGCGCCAAGGAAAGCCTCCCAGAGTACTTTTTGAGAAGAAGCCAAGAAGAATTGCGACTCTGCCACATGAAAGCAGCCTCCTACTTCATATACTCTCTCCATCTTCTAGTCCGCTCTCGCTCGTGAGCCGTACATGCAGGCGGCGCGCGGGGTCGGGCGGGGGGTCTTTGTTCGCCACGCCACCACGGCCCAATTCCTGTCCAGCACCAATTTTACAAGAGATGACAGCTATTTTCAGTTATATCTTTAGTATGTGCGCCACCGCCGCACGCCGCCTCCCCTAGCCTACTGAAATGCAACAAACACTGCTCCGAAAGCGGTAAGGATTTACCTAACTCTTTTCCCATTTTGTGTTGCTCACCACCACACCATCACCATTAACGAACCCTTTACGCAATCTCGGAGAGGGGAGCTAATTCAAGAAGCCCCTTCCCGGTACAACCTCCATTTCTGAATGGACAGGAGTGTACCTGGCTTCCGCGCTTCTCTTTCAAGGCGCCACTTCTCCTTCTCACCTCATCTCCCATCTCAGCAAAGCTAGCTCTGTCTTACAGATATGCGGAATATCTTCTCATGAATCCACTCCATCTCAGCTCACCACCCCCCATCATACAGAGACTCGTAGCTCTACAGAAAGTGCCAGCAGCGAGTACCACACACTTCCTGCTCTGCCTTACACCTTCTGCTTCTCAATGCAAAGCCTCAGATTGCCCTTCACAGATATGTTCCTTCTGCTCCCTCCTCCAACCCCATTTATTAATGGGGAGACAAAGGCAGGTACTAGTGTATCACATTCTGAACCAATGCCACCAGGACCACCGCCACCTTCTATTCCTCCACCTGGTATGAAAGGGATACAACTGTTTTCCCGTGCCATTAGTTCTATAAACAGTCAGACAAAGAAACTGAAACCATTGCACTGGTTGAAGACTAAGGCAGAGCAGTCCCAGGGAAGCTTGTGGGCCGAGACACAAAAATCTGAATCTGCCAAGTAAGCAATGTACATATTATAACTGTTATTCACCTTTATATGTTATATATCATGCACTAAGTATATTTCTTGGTTAATCAGGGCTCCAGAAATTGATATATCAGAACTTGAATCACTCTTCTCAGCTGCAGTTCCAAATTCAGACAAAGGTAGAGGGAAAGGAAATTCGAAGACCTCATTGGGGGCAAAAGCTGATAAAGTGCAACTGGTGATTTATGTTCCTTTTGGATGCTATATTTACAAATGCACTATTTCCTTACTATCAGATTCTTGGACTTTTAAGAGAAGTCACATGAACTATTCTAGTAAATGACATTCTTTCAAAATTATCTCCATCAAATGGACGAGAAATTGCAAAACTATTCAGTTAAACAAAATTGTGTGTGCAAACTATTTGGCTATCTAGTATGCATCTTTAAATCCACCTCATCTCTTCTTTTTGTTTTTAGCCAGATTTTTGTGATGTTCAGTTTTTGTTAGTATCAAAATTTGAGGTTGTGAACTTTCATAAACAAGCTGCATTCACAAAAAGAAATGCTGAGAATGCCTCTTAATTTAGAATCTTCACTGCTATAGCTGATTGGCCTGTCAGAAATCCTAAAAGTTACAAGAGCTTTTGTAATTCAAGGATCTTATATTTTCTGAGATTCAAGCCTCAGAGATCGTAAAGTAATAATGATACCTTTTATCTGCTGTAATGGAAACTCGTTTCCTCTAATATTGTATGAGATGTGAACCTTGGAGGTAGTAAAGTGATCATGAAACCTTTTATCTGCTGTTATGGTAGCTTGTTTCCTCTAATAATATTCAACAGTTACTATGCCATCATTAACCCGAATATATTTGTGAGATCTGAAGCTCAGAGGTTGTAAGGTGATGATTACACCTTTTATCTTCTGTTATGGTAGCTTGTTTTCTATAGTAATATTCATATAATCCAACAGTGAGTATGCCATCATTGACTCTGAATCTATTTTGCAACTTTACTCTATAAGATCATATGAGAGTCAAAATGGTGCTTGGCTGATCTTTGGCAATGGTATGTGTTGGTTTTGTAGGTTAGTTTCTGACCTGGTACTACTTATTTGTCGAGATCATATTGTAATTGAGTCCTTATGCACCCTATCATTGAAATTTGAGCATAATGTAGAATGGAAGTCATAATTGGTTCTTGTGAAGAAAAGGAAATCACAACATTTTAAAAGGCTCCAATGGCAATCCCTAAAAACATAATAAAGCACAAATTTAATGCAATCAGCTGGATCATTTTCAGATTTATTCTCAATTTGGTGAGTGCTTGAAGGTTATGGTGTTTGTTACCAGTTCAACTCTAAGTTGAAGTGAACTTGAATCTGAAAACTGCTCCTTGTATAACATCTTTTGTATTATTGCTGCTAGAAGTTGCTTTTTTTCTCTCATTTCCTCTCATCTGTGTGAGGAGAAAATGAAGAATAGCATGTTTTTTATTTACTAGTGACTTCTTATAAGGCTTGGAATTTAATAGCATGTATTTAACAGATTGATCATAGGCGGGCATATAACTGTGAAATCATGCTCACAAAGGTGAAGGTACCCTTGCATGATTTACTAGTAAGTTATATTATTCTCTCTATATTTATTTTCTGTTTTTTTTTTTTTTATACTAACTTGGTTTGTTTGAAAAGCTGTTTCTATAATCTAGCAGGGTGTTAGATAAACATATGCTTTACAATGGTTGATGTTACAAGTAGTTGAAGTAGTAATCTTTCCTCTACAATAGATTCTGCAATCCTCATGCTTATATCACAATAATTCATTCACTTCTGTTGTAATTTAGGAAATCTTTCTTTATGGCTCAGAGTAGCATACAGACTTTCAAAACCTGTTTTCCTGACAATACTGTTTTTCATGTAATGGTCTCCAATCATAGCCAATGTTGATGTTCAGTACTGCAACCAACTTGGATCAAGCTGAACATCTACATGTTTCCACTGAAATTGAATCTTCAGAGTTGGGCTTGAATTCAAGCTTGAGTTATAATTAATCTCTAATTTTGGGCTTAAGCAATTTAATCATACTTTAAACTTGAATAATATATATCTGTAAACCCCTTATAATTTAGAAAGTCAATAGTAACTCCAATTGTATATAAATATGTACATTGATACGTTGGCCTTCGATCCAAGCCTTGCATTCAAACTATAGCTTCAAAATGTTTCAAACCTAATGTCATGTGTTTGAACTCTATTTGTATTTGAGCATGAACAGATTGCTTTGACTTCATAGTTTGCAGCTCTGTTCACATTTACATTAGCATGCAATTGACATGTCTTTTCTACTGAAGTACCTCTTTCTCTAATTCTCTCTTCCTTTCTTTATTTCCTTCTCTGAAGGCCAATATATGCCTCTTCAAACAGTTAGAAGCACAGGCTGAGTTTCAATCAAATTAGATTGTTACTATTATTTATTTATTTTTAGAATTTTTAAAACCTCCTACATGCTAACTCTTCTACTAAATCATTGTTCTGAAATGTCAGCTTTCTTTTCCAAATACCTTTCAGAACTCTACTGATGCTTCTGAGTTCTGATACATTTCTTCTATTTGGTAGAGTTCTGTGCTTGCCTTGGAAGATTCAGCAATAGATGCTGATCAAGTTGAGAGCATGATTAAGTTTTGCCCAACAAAGGAGGAGATGGAAATGCTTAAGGTAAAAAATGTTTTAGATTTATTAGCTATTTGTACACAAATCATGGTGAAAACTGTAAATTCACTTATCATTGTTTATTGTTGTTGTTGTTGTTGCTGTTATTATTATTTTTTATTTTTTTTAGGGTTATAAAGGACCAAAGGATAAGCTGGGAAGATGTGAACAGGTTTGTGCAATCTGAGATAAGCTTGGGTATTTTGTATTGCAGTTTTTCTGTTGGTAAGTTGGTTTTGTGATTTCTATTGACATAGAATGAGGTTTATGCATTTATTTTACAGTTTTTCTTGGAATTAATGCAAGTTCCTCGAACTCAATCCAAACTCAGAGTTTTTTCATTTAAGCTTCAGTTTCAGTCCCAGGTAAGAAAATTTATCCTCTGCTTATACAATTGAAAGTAACTATTTCTAAAATACTTCATGCTATCTTAGGTTTCTGATGTCAGGAAAAGCCTAAACACCGTGAATTCAGCAGCAGAACAGGCAAACTTCCTTTTCCCAGACCTTTCTCTACTACTTCTCTTATATGTAAATTGAGGATATATATCATTGCATTGATGTGTTTCTTGATTATGTTTTCATCAGATTAGGGGTTCAGCCAAGTTGAAAAGGAATTATGCAGACAATTCTGTCCCTAGGAAATGCTTTGAACCAGGGAACTGCAAGGGGTGAGTAAACTATTCTTATGCTATCATCCATAACTCCATAAGGGTTCTCATTGTATTTGTATGCATTTGACTTGAGTTCCCTATTATTCTTTACGGCCCTGTCTATCTCTGGGTTTGCATTATCTTCATGTGAGGTTTGGTACTACTACAAAACCATTTGTAAACTAAATCAGTATCTTTTCCTTCTGTCTTCTAATTGGAATCTTCAGAGTAAAGGACCATAAATTGTTTTATCTTCTGAATCCAATATTGTAGCTGAGGATTAATTGGATTATATGTCGGTTCCTTTTTGGATGAGTCCACCATCACATATATGATGTGAAGTAACACCAGACAAGTTAGTAACAATTACATCATCTTATGTTAGATGTTTAACTTGTTGGTACCAATAAGGCAATAACTCTCTCTGACGATGTTAATTATTTTGCGATGGGAAGGATTCAAACAATGTAAATCATGCATACCTTTTTTTTATGTAAGCCAATTTTTCTGCTGCTGTTGTTTCCTTGTGCTAATGTGGTTATGATTCCCTACATTCTTGCTTGAGAATGATCACCTATCATTTTTTAAATTTATTCCGTCAGTGATTGGCATTTTATTGTTTGGTTTTGGTATAGGATCTGCTGTTGGATTTAGGTTGGATAGCCTACTCAAACTTACAGAAACCCGTGCACGAAACAACAAGATGACTCTCATGCATTATCTTTGTAAGGTATGTATTAGTTCTGTAGATTGCCTTGGGTTGTAACCTAAAAAGAAAGTTAACCTACCATGCTGCAAAGATAATGCCGTGTTTTTAATATCAATTGTCCATTAAAAACATTTCAATTTGATCTCTTTCTGTGGTCTTCTCTTCTTTTGTGTTTGTATTAGGGAATTGTAATTTGTAAATGTCTTTGATGCATCTTAACATTGAAAGGCTCTTAATTTTTTTAAAGTGAACCAGGGTCGTACAATCAGTTGGATCATTTTTTCTTCTCTTGTATCTTGAAAGTATACATGCACTTAATATGTACAGTGTTTTGTAGCATAAAAAGTTTCCCCTTTTGTATTTTCTTCTGAACTCCATTATCTTAGGTTTATATCTGTAACTTACTATGTTCAAAGGTTTTATTCTAATACTGTCTCCTTGTCTTGTAAAGTGTTTTTAGAAAATACTTTCTCTATTACATTTGCTTATGATGGATCACTACTGTGGGATGATTAGCAGGTCCTATCGGCTAAGATGCCAGAACTTCTTGACTTTTCAAAAGATCTTTCGAGCTTGGAACCTTCATCAAAGGTATCATATTTGAAACAATTGATTACATGTCAACAAATAGAAATATCTTCTGAATACTTAGAATCTTGCTTTTAACTTGTTCAGATACAAATAAAGTTCTTGGCAGAGGAAATGCAAGCTATCAGCAAAGGACTTGAGAAAGTAATACAGGAGTTGTCCATGTCAGAAAGTGATGGACAGGTTTCGGAAAATTTTTGTAAGGTAATGATAAATTGACAAAACAGACCCACATGAAAAAAAAAAAAAAAGGAAGTTATATTAACAGAAATGAGCATATAAATCACACAAGTAGCATGGACAAATTCCAGACCTGGGGGGTTGTGGATATGGGTCAATTATTTACCAGATGCTGGACATGTGCTGTTTGCAGCAGTAGTGGATATTTGTGAAAAAATGATGCCAGCACTCTCCAGAAATATGGTCATTTACATTAGATAAGCTCATGAGATGATGGTAGTAGCATCAGAACAGCAAAACAAATATGACCTCCCTGACGGGAATTGTAATGACTAGCATAGTCCTTTCTCAGGCGGACAAGTTTGAGCACAACTGAATGGCTCATTTTTGGTTCTCGATAGTCTATTGACATATTGGTGATTAGATGTTTATGAATTGTGATGTACATTAGGTTTGTCTAACTGGTAGCATCGATTTCTTTCAGGCTTTGAAGGAATTCCTTTGCTATGCAGAGGGTGAAGTAAGGTCCTTGGCGTTGCTTTATTCTGGTGTGGTATGGCTCTAGGTTTTCTTCAATGGGCATTTATAGACCTCATAACTTGTCTGCCACATAAACTGTGTTTATTTACCTTATAGGGTAGGAATGTGGATGCATTAATTCTTTACTTTGGAGAAGATCCTGCACGTTGTTCATTTGAGCAAGGTATTTATTCAATTCAAACAAGTTGCCTATCTAATGTAATTGGTTCTCTGGTTTTTACCCCTTGGATCCATGAACAATAAGTTGTGTATTTTAGGACTTAAGTTTACTTGAATCCTTCATGTGTTAGTCATTTTAATCCATCTATATAATGCCTCATCTGTAGTATAGTTTCAATTATCAAATGCATCTCGTCTAACCATTCAAATTGTATGTATGAAATATGTAGACAGCATGCATAAATGTTCTAAGAATGCTTCTTGTCTCACATGTATTATTCTGAACTTGTATTGTAGTTATCTCTACTCTACTCAACTTTGTAAAAATGTTCAATCAAGCACACGAAGAAAATTGCAAGCATCTGGAATTTGAGAAGAGGAAAGCAGAGAAAGAAGCAGCAGCAGAGAAGCTGAAGACAAGTGATTCCATAAAAGAAACCCAAACGTGATGCAATCTGCCAGCAGGAGTGTCAAATAATCAAATCTTAGATCTCCTACCGATGCCTGTATTCCCGAAAATGGAATAATGATATTACATAAGTTAGAGAAGCTTCCCCAGATCAAGAAGACGCATTAGAAATTCAAAATTGTACGTTCTTGATCAAGCTGAGTGTAATTTTTCTGTTAGAAAGCTGGGGAGATAGGAGCCTGTATGGTAATCTTGGCGGAGTTGCTTGCTGTTCAAGGTTATTATAGGTAAAGCTCTAAACTTCCCTGATTAAACCCCTCCCCTTTAAAATAAATCAATGTTTGAAACATGATTGTTCTTTACTATTTTTTTTATGTGTCAGGAAGGAAAACGGAGTTGCAGTTCTGTAAAGTAGGGTAAGTGTGTGTATATATATATTTTGCTAGCACTTTAGAATAATACAGAAGCGTGAGATACTTGAAAAAATGAATGTCAAACTCATCCATTCCCTCTTATTGTTATATTATAATATACTTTTGGGTTTTGGTCTACTTCTCTATTCTTGTTAATATCTATATATATATATATATTATATATATATATATATATAATATATATATTTATATATATATATATATATATATATATATATATTATATATATATTACCTTAGATATTAAAAAACAGTTATTGAATTGCCTTTTACAAACAATCCTTGACTTGTCCTAAATATGAGTTACATTGTTCTCAATAATGTTGGTTTTGAGGAAGGATACTTCATTTTTATTAAAGAATATGGATAATATGTACTTAGCTTGTGTAGTATATGAGTGCTCCTTTGGTCGTAGTTGTTGTACTTAATGTTTAGTAAACATAAATGGTCGTAATCTTGTGTGTTGAAGTACTACTTACCCCCTTTGTTTATGCCGTACCTATTCTACATACATACTATTTGGCAGGATATATGCTGTTCTGATCTTTGTGGAGAGTACATACTGAGTTACTGACAACTGACTCACTGAGCTTTGAGAGGTTGAACAAACATATTCATATGTTTGGTATAAATAACCCTGCTTTCTTTCTCGCTTTTTTTGCTATAATTGACTCAATCCTGCAATAGTATCTATTCAGCTATTTTTTCAACTTACTAAAACACAAATATATTCAAACTCATGATCTTCTATCTGGGAGAGTCATTTTGTGCCACTAGACCCAAGGTCGATCATTGGCATTAACAGAACAAGTTTAAAACATAATAGGGAAAATGACACTTTTTCCCCTGAGTTATATACTTATAGTACATTTTCCCCTGAATTATTTATGTAAGCATATTAGTCCTCAATTAGTCTAAAAGTTGTGATTTTTCCCCCTGTTATATTAAATTGACATTCCTACTCTTAAAGTAAACATTTTATTTATTTTTCTTCTCCAAACAAATTACTGTTTATACGTAGGGATGACCACGTTCGGTTCGAACTGAACCGGACTCTATAGCAATCGAATTGAAAGTTTTCGATTATCGATCAGATCCAGAACAATATTTATATTTCAGTTTATTAAAATTATGAATAAAAAAATGATTTCTGAACCGTGAACCAGCGGTTCCGGATGCGGATCGCGATTTGAATCTTATTTATTTTAACTTTTTATTTTTATTTTAAAATAGTACAAATTCAACAATAAATGTATTTTATTTTTTTCAGTTTGAACATGAACCGGCCGTTTCGTTTAGCGATTTTAATAAATTCTAAATATCAGTTTTGATTCTAAATTGTAATTGGAATATTTCAGTTTAGTTGCTATATGTCTGTTCGGTTTGAACCGAAACGTGGTCATAATTTGTTGGAGAAGAAAAATAAAATATTTATTTTAAGGGTAAAGATGTCCATTTAACATTCAGGGGGAAAAGTAGCCACTTGAATAATTGAGGGAAAAAAATGCTATAAGTATATAACACAGGGGGAAAATGTGTCATTTTCTCAACATAATATATTGTTTAAGTTTGGTATCAGAAAATGTGAAAGAAAGATGTTATAGACTAGTAGTCATATTAAATTTTATATATAATATGTTTTTACATATAAGTTCGTTGGTTTTAGAGACTTGTGGGTGTAGTTAGTATGAGTTTCTGAACATGGAAAATATATAATAATTGTATAGTGTAAACTGTAAAGGGCAAGATTTTTTTTTTTTTTTTTTAATTTAAAAAAGCAAGATCCAAGACATGCAGACCCAAATCACGTTGGAAAAGCGAAATAATCTATCTTTAATTTGATATGTCCTCCCCGGCAGGCTTCACGTGCCGTCAACGGAATGCGTGCGGTGGCACCGTAAAAAAGATGTTCTTTACTCTCTTCTCAAGTCAAGCAATTAATAATTAAACAACTCTAAATTCTATTATTGTATTGGGTTGGGTGCAGAATTACATACCTATCTATCCATTAATATATTTTAAACTTTATTAATTGTTGCGTTTACCTATGTAATGTGTATTTCATCTACCATCGACCCTAAATAGGGTAGCTCAAATGGTAAATGAATCTCTTTCGTGGAGAAATTTTGAGATAATTCAAGTGGTAATTCTCCTTAGGCTAGTTTCCGTGCCTCCCTCACGTGGCGCGGCATCTGTCACCGTTAATTATATAGCTGGCTATATGACATATTCACCAATATATATATATATATATATATATATATATATATAACCATATATATATATATATAGGTATATATTATATACTTAATATATATTATATATATTAAAATGGCATATAATGCTTCTTGTACACAAATAATTCATGCCATAATGATTATGCCAATGTATATATTAATCACTTTTTCTTTATGCTTTGCAATGCGTACAAACACTATTGTCATATTTAAAATATTTAATAAACTCTTACTTTAATAATTAAGTAGTGTCTACTACAACTCAAATAATAATACATTATAGATGGAAAGCTTTATACGTAACACCTTACACATTTGTGTGTGTGTATATATATATACTATATATATAAATAATATATATATGGTACCTATAGTTGGATGATTGGATGACAAGAAAATATATAATTATTAATCAAAGGGGGGTTGTCCAGATAAATATGTTCTGTATAATTGTTTGTAAACTACGAAAGATAGATTATTCTATATATATTGGAGATGGAGGAAGGTGAGGGAAATTGAAAAATGAAAAAAAAAAAAAAAAAAAAAAAAAAAAAAAAGTGAAACAAAAGGAGACTTTGAGGGGAGACTTGTGTCGGTGAGTCGTTGGCACTTGGCAGAGCGGCTTAGTTTGTCGCAATCCAAAACGGCGCTGCCTTAGCTTCCAATTCCTACCGTTTTATTTGGTCTAGCTAACGTACTCCTCATTTTGCTATAAGCATTATATTCCTATCTTTATTATCAATCATAATTTTATTATTATGCTATATATAGTACATTCTATTTATTAAATGAAATTTACATATAAATAACATATCCACATTATATTAACAATGCTACAGGGTTATTGACAGAAAATGTCATAGTAGAACTACGTTTGCGGTAGGCTAGAGAACAGAAAAGAAGAACATAAGACACTACCTTAAAAGTGGAGAACAGAAAAGAAGAACATAGACACTACCTTAAAAGTGGTTAAGCAATCTAATATGTTCAGACGAGAGGAAGAATTGAGAGGTGTAAAACATAAGACATACTTAAAAGTGGAGAACAGAAAAGAAAAACATAGACACTAATTAAAAGTGGTTAAGCATCTAAATATAAGTTAGACAAACGAGAGGAAGAATTGAGAGGTGTATATATAGTTAACGATGCATGGGATTTCCCTTTCTTTTCCCTCCATAATATTCAAATGTTCAAAATGAGTTGGTATTAAAGATGGAAAAAGTCTCTAATTAGCAATGTGGGGACAAGAGCTGAGGCTAGGAGAAACCGAGAAACTCACCTATTTGAATGCTATCCAACCTATTCTAACCACATTACTACATATCATAATATAACCACCATATATATTTTCATTTTATAATGTAATCAATTTATTC
>VALG01013982.1:0-12759 GCA_009835305.1 Ipomoea purpurea
GTTGAGGCGGGTGACAGACAATAGAGTACAATTGATCTCAGACCAGGAATGATCCAAATAAGTGATTCAGAATAACACAAAATATAAAGCATTCTTGGTATTAGTCAAGGAATAATCTACAATAGACACTTTATGGTTCAGTTTAAGATTGTTTGAAATTTTTACATATAGACTCTAATATATTGCAATTATTACGTTATCCTTTTGTTTTATTACAAATTTGGCAGGTCACCTATGTCTGCAAGACACAGAGGATATTTGGTAACTAGATGACAGAAACCGCGAAGGTGGTTCATGCAGGTAATGATAATGTGCTTGATTCTCTGTTTTCTCATTGAGTAGATGGTTTAAATCCAAGCTTGTCTGTTTGGCAGAATTATAATGCTGTGAAGAATCGGTTCACGACCCTCTGCAAAAAGAGACGAAGAAGACGAGGCATTAGCAAAAGAAAACAGTAATTCATCCATTTTAAGATAGATGATCCGAAGAACTCGCATTTCTGATTTATGTTGCCTACATGTTGTTGTTTGCTCACATGAATAACGGCTCAATCAGTGGATCTTCTGATACGAAGAGAATCTTTTCAGGTATTTGAAGATTTTCTCAATCATACAAAAGATGTGATGTGACGAAATGTCAAATTTCTGATGATGAGTCAGCTACAGAATTTAAGTTGCTGCAAATGAATTAAAAAGCATAACAAATGCATCAATCCGTGCTTGTAGGTAATTGCCCTGCCAATACTAAATATGTTTCTGCGAAGTTTGTCCTCAAAAATGGGAGTGCCTAATAGGTTTTTGCGCAACTGCTTACGAAGAGTCTGCAGGGCAGCTCGGAGTAATAGCACCGGTACGACTTACTGAGCCACAGGGTTGGTGATAATAAGAAAAGAGCGAAAGCCGAGCATGTGCACTGCACAGTGATATTGAATCGGATTAAACAACCCCCATTGATATGAATTTGCAAAAGGAAATATCGGCAATAATGCCTCGACTTCTCAAGGTGTGAAAGACTTCTACTTTAACAAGCCGAGAAAATTTAATTTTGGTCATATACTATAGGACGCTTTGTAATTTCACACCTGACTCCAAAAAGTGTCAATTAAGTACCTGACATGCATATTTTTATATTTTGGGTCACTCGGTTAAATGCCCGGCCAAATAGGGGTGAAAAATGTCTTTCATCGAAAGTAGGGAAGTAGAGCAAGTGAATTCCTAGATACCATTCTTGCTTCTTGAAGAACAAACGCTCAAGCAAATGGAATTTGATAAAAAATCAGCTTTCGCTATGCTTAACGCTTAGTCCCTAAGATTTTTTATTTTGAAACAAAATCCCCTCGATATACAGGCAAACATTGTGGTCTATGAATTCATTGGAGTCTCCAGACATCGGCGTTTCCTTCCGTCGTTGTCCTCTCGGTTCTGCAGAGGATAGGCAACCTAAAAGACACAGACTACAGCCGGAGCTTTGCGTGGAGGTTAAGACCCGATTGAGCTATTTCTAGGTTAAGGAAGGCGCTGCGAGCAAAGTTCTTACATGTGTTGAGCCTTGGTCATCTTACTTCATTAATATTAATCCAGTTAACTTTTTCAACTCATTCTTAATTTGCATTCGTTCATTAATATACCGATCGAAGAACTGTGGGATCCTGAAATGATGAACACAATGTATAGGACATACAAGAGCTATACCTTCAGTATGATGAAGCACGAATACAAAGCTAAGTACGGATGCCAACAGAATTGATCGAATCAAACTATATATGACATGCTCCAGTAAAATAATGTTGGTTTTGGCATTAAGAAGTGTCACATCCAGACCTCTGAACATTTTAGCCACGGGGAAAAATCACTCGTGAGTTGCAATGAGACAATCAAATGCAGGTCTCCATTTTGGCATAATACGGTAAAGGGTAGCATCAGAACCTGCAGTGCTCCTTAAGAAGCAAAGGTAAAATTCGTTATTGGCTCAACTCGATAGAACACCCAGTAAATACGTTTGTTTTTTGGCGTTTAGGGGCCCTGAAAGTTTTAGCCACTTGGAAAAATCACTTCGTGAGTTGTGATGCAACGAATCAGATGCTAAGGTCTCCATTTGCAGTAATAGGTCAAATCTCTACAGTCCTGGGAGCAATGTATCGTGTCATCAAAATGATGAGGACACCAAAGATTCGCACGCCAATGGTAAATAATCTGAAGCAATGTTTGGCTGTAATGCACCATTAGGTTATATAAGTCAGAAAAGTCATTTAGGCCATAAACTATTTTACAAGTCTTTGTCTTTTATAATTAACACCGGTTTTGGATCAAGCAGGCTCTAGCAATAAAACTGAAGGAACATTTCTTAAGAAGGATGAACCTAAGATACTCGCATTGATGCAACAAGCGGAACTACTAAGCTCACTAGCACTCCAAGTCAATTCTGAAAAAACAGACCAGAGTCTTGAAAAAGCTTGCAAGGTCAGAAATACCAGCCAATATCGATCCTTCTTTTGCATTACTCTGTATTATGTTGTCTATATGTTGTTGTTTGTTCATATGATAACGGCTCAATCAGTGGATCTTCTGATACGAAAAGAATCTTTTCAGGTACTTGAAGATTTTTCTCAATCATACAAAAGATGGTGATGTGACGAAATGCCAAATTTCTGAGATGGAGACTTCAGCTCGAGAATTTTAAGCAATCTGCAAATGAATGCAGTCAGCCATTTTAAACCCGTACCATCCTCATACTAATCCCCATTCGCACTGGGCCGGCCAAATTAAAAGGCAAAGATTTTCCATACGAGGGAACTCCTGACCTTTCCTTAAGGGATGAGAGTGCACAGCCACTCCGCCAACTAAGCTGGTTTGCAAGCTAAATATGTTACTGTGGAATGTTTGTCACAAAAAGGGAGTGACTAATATAATGTGTTGTGCAGGTAACCTACTTTATCGGAAGAGTCTGCAGGAAGCTCGATACAGCAGGGATCAACTTTAATAGCCCACGGGGTGGTGATAATAGTGAAAAGAGCGAAGCCGAGCTATGTGCATTGCATCAGGATATTGAATCGGGATACAATCAACCCACATTGATGATGAATTTGCAAAGGAATTTCTGGCAATAATGCCTCGACTTCTTAAGGTGTGAAAAACTTCTACTTTATGCAAGACATTTTTAATCGGATTAATAGCTACTTCCAACTTATAAAATTTGTTTGTTTCCAGTCGATACGTTCCAGCATGTGACAAAGTTAATCCCGTTAATGAGATTATATGTGATTATTCAAAGAAGAATGTTGTTCCCCTCTTCAAGTAACACCCGATGTTCAGATCACTAGCAGCAGCTATTCCAGCCCGAAATTTTCAGAAAGTGTAAGTAACACCCACTATCTGACTAACTCGATTCAATGCTGACACTGGTTTTTTTCATTCGTTTTCAGGAGGACAATTCATACTAAAAACTCTTGAATGGACTCTACGTCTCCGAATCCAAGCATCAATCCTTCTCATCCTCCATCGGTGCAAGAGGCCCTCCTCCATAGTTTATACAAAACTTACCAACAATCTCATGCATATTCTGCGGGGCTCAACCACCATGACTTTTCGTCCAAAAATTTCAGGCTGGTAGATTATTTTTAAGCCAGTTTTCCGTTTGATTGCAGTCATTATGACCTGAGTTTTTACAAAGAGGCCATGAAGATCTGGTCCCAAAAACCACAATCTAGAATGCAATGGAACATCCTAGTATTTCCGAAGATCTGATAAGATGGTCTGCATCCTTTCTCAACTTACCACCTAATACAGTGTCTAGAGTGTTGTGTTTTTTTTTTTTTTTTTTTGTTTTTTGGTGTGTCACATTCTTTTGTGTGTTTGGGAGAGTATAGGGCATCCATAATGTTCCCATAAGGCTTTTCTACGATATTTATTTGCAATTGTACATAAATTAGAATGTAGTACAGATTAGCACATCGCCATTGATATAGAACATATCAAAAAGAAGAAGAATACATTGAAAGAAGAGAGGAGGATCAACAACAACTAGTTGAACTGACCCCCACCCCCCCCCTCCTAGCGTTTTTGCTTCGTGTGCCAAAGTTTAGATAATAAGTTTTTGTGTTCTTCTGTTTCTCTATCTTTATGTAACATTTACTCATATTTTTATGGAGTGGAAAATCTAATATTGCATTTTGCGTGATATGTCTCAGAAACCAAATTACTTTGAGCTGAACAAGATTTGAACTAAAATGTGTTGTTAGGATCGAGTTCTTTACTGGCACATTTTCGTGAGGCAGAGTGTTGGGCGTGGCCCTTTAGGCCTCCACCCAACACTCTCCCTAGCCACATAGTGCTGGACTTGGTCCTTTACCGACTTCTCCCCAACCAAATGCACATATGCATGCCAGAAACCACGAAAGAATTATAAAACGACACGTTCTACTAAAGATGTGCACAATTGGACGCACATCAGTGATGAATTTGATAAATTATGAGTGCAAGAAGGTATCAAATGACAGTTCACGGTGGCGTATACTTCATAACAAAATGGAGTAGCAAAGCGGATGAACAGAACCTTATTGGAAAGAACAAGGGCAATGTTGAGGACTGCAAATTTGGCAAATTTATTTTGGGCTAAAGCAGTAAAAACCGCCTATTATGTGATCAATCGATCACCGTCAACCGCAATTGATCTGAAAACGCCAATGGAAATGTTGATGGGTAAGCCATCTAGTTATTCTCACTTACATACATTTGGGAGTCCGGCATATGTGTTATACAACGCTCAAGAAACATCTAAACTTGATCCAAATCAAGAATGTGTTTTCTTGAGGTATGCTGATGGACTGAAGGGGTATCGCCTGTGGGATCCCACTGCCCACAAGGTTATCATCAGCAGGGATGTTCTATTTGTAGAAGGGAAGGTATAAGAAAGTGAAATCACTGGGAAAGAGAAGCCAACCAGTGACTACAACATTACAGTTGAGCGAAGGAAGGAAGAAGAAATTTCAGGTTTCCCCTGAGGCAACAATAGAGCATGATGAACAAGATCAAGCTGTATGTTCAACTTCAGAAGTTCGACAATCAACTCGGGAAAGGAAGCAACCAGCTTGGCACTCAGATTATTCTATAGAGGGAAATGTTGCTAGTATTTACTAACAGAAGAGTGTGAGCCATTTACTTACCATGAGGCAATAAAAGGTCCAGATGTATCTCTGTGGATGGCAACAATGCAAGAAGAAATTGAAGCTCTCCATAAGAATAAAACATGGGAACTTGTCCCGTTATCACGAGGAAGGAAAGCTATGGAAACAAATGGGTCTATATGATCAAACAAGATAGCAACAACCAAGTGGAATGGTACCGTGCTTGATTAGTTGTGAAATGATTTGCTCAAAAGGAAGGATTGATTTCAGCGAGATATTTTCTCCTGTTATACGACTTACAATGATTCGAGCAGTCCTAGCGGTGTGTGCTGTGTTTGACTTATATCTTGAGCAGCTGTGAAAACTGCATTTCTACATGGAGAACTTGAAGAAGAAATTTACATGCTCCAACCAAAAGGTTTTGAAGAAGAAGGAAAAGGGAACTTGGTTTGCAGGTTGACCAAATCTCTATACGGTCTCAAACAGACGCCGAGATGTTGGTATAAGAGATTTGATTCATTCATTCTGAGCCTTAGATACAACATATTTAATTCTGATCCTTGCGCATATTGCAAGAGATTTGATGATAATCAGTTTATCATCTTGCGGTTGTATGTTGACGACATGTTGGTAGTAGAAGGCATAATATATTTTAATATAATTTTCTTTATGGACTAGTTCTTCCTAGTTTTAGGATTAGAATATTTCTAATAAATGTTCACAGACTTTGGTGTTTCAGTTGTATGCTTGGCTATTTAAGCCCTCTTTCCTGTTCATGAAATACATTCTTCATTATATCTCTACTTGGTATCAAAGAGCTATACTCTAGCGAGGATAAATCATTTTTTTTCCTTTCACATGGGCTTCTTCTCAGACACCCATGTTATTCAACTCAATGTTCCCACTAACCTTCCCATCAAATTAACGTCATCCAACTTCCAAGTCTGGAGACGACAAGTTCAGGCTTCTCTCATTGGCTTGGGTCTACTTGGCTATATATTGATGGCACAACCCAGGCTCCTACACAGTTTTCTGACACGGCTCAGAAGGAAATCAACGCCGCGTAAACCACCTAGTTTAGACAAGATCAAACCATCTTAAATGCTATTTTAGGGAGCTGCTCCGACACGATTCAACCATTGATATCATCGGCGGCATCATCGGCAATCGCATGGGACCGGTAGTAGGCCCCAACAATGATCGTATCACGGAGATGAAGGCTCAACTGGATAGGGAATTTGAAATGAAGGACTTGGGACCAACAAACAAGATTCTAGGGATGCAAATTCATCGAGACAGAAATAATAGGAAGATTTGACTTTCTCAGCAGAATTATCTACAGAAAATCCTACGGCGCTTCACATGCAAGATTGTAAGCCAATTTCTACCTCTCTTTCTATTAATTTCAAGTTATCCACAAGTATGAGTCCTAGCAACGAAGCAGAGAAGATGGAGATGTCTCGAATACCGTATCCATCAGTAGTGGGCAGTTTAATGTTTGTTATGATCTGCACTAGACCAGACATTGCAAGCAGTGGGAGCAGTCAGTTGATACATGGCGAATCCTGGTAAAGAGCATTGGAGTGCTATGAAGAGGATCCTTAGATATATCAAGGGTACCTCAGATATTGCATTGTGTTATGGAGGATTAGTCTTCATTATTAAAGACTATGTTGATTCAAATTATGCAGGTAATCTTGATTGTAGTAAATCCACCACGGGTTATGTGTTTACTCTTGCTGGCGGAGCAGTAAGTTGGGCTTCAAAGTTGCAGTCGGTTTTGGAAACTTCAACGACAGAAGCAGAATATATACCTACTCAAGCTAGTAAAGAGGCAATATGGTTGCAAATGCTATTGGAGGAGCTCAGGCACAAATTAGAGAAAAATAACTCTATTTTGTGACAGTCAGAGCGCTTTGTACTTGACAAAAAATCCAACATTTCATTCCAAGAAAAACACATACGAGTTCAGTATCTCTTTGTTTGTAAAAAGGTGGAATAGAGAAGTGTGGATAAAAAAAAAAATACTAAAGATAACCTGACAGATATGTTGACAAAGTCTATTACCAACGATACATTCGTATGGTATAGACCCTCAATTGGTCTAACAGAAATCAAGCAGCAGGGAATTGGCAAAAAGGATGAAGATTCACATTATGACTTTAAATGGGAGATTTGTAAATACTAAAGTCAAAATGTGGAATGAGATGAGGTATGAGAGGAGGTTTGAATAAGACAAAAGATGAGAGGAGATTTTGTAACACCCGTGTTACGACCCCTAAAACCGATTAATTATTTAACTAATGGCCCAAGAGAAAGAATAAATTACAATAATCAATTAGGGAAAAAGGCCCACCATAGTCTGTGGGCCCTCATCTCTAAACCCAACCCCTAGTCCTAAAAGGATTAGATCCTAAACAAGACCCTTAGATATATAAATAGGGAACTTAGAAGACACCTAGAATTCCCACCACAATAATCTCTCACCATCAAAAGAGTTCCAAGAATTCCCTTAGGGAAATCAAGAAAGCAAGAAAACTTAAAGAAAGACCCTTCATAGCCAATGATTTAATTAAGGCTAAGAGGTACCCCATGTCTCAACAAAACCTATTTTCATAGCTATGATTTCCCCTTAGGTTTTCCCCATATTGTCGTGTATTGATGATTGGCGATGTTATTGTTGATAATTGATGTGATAATTCCATGGGTGATCTTGATAATCTTGATGATGAGAAGTTCTTGATAATTAGGGTAATTCTTGATAATTATGGTGCTCTTGGTGATCGTATGATGTTCTTGTTGATTATGTAACGTTCTTGATAAGTATGTTGTTCTTGAT
The DNA here is from genome assembly GCA_009835305.1 of Ipomoea purpurea. Lineage (NCBI taxonomy): Eukaryota > Viridiplantae > Streptophyta > Magnoliopsida > Solanales > Convolvulaceae > Ipomoea > Ipomoea purpurea. The sequence goes on from VALG01013982.1 coordinate 7,962, forward strand.
GTTTATGTGATATTCTACCGAATCTTGATGTTAGAAGATGAATTGTGCTCTTGTTGACCTAAAAAGTGATTAGAACCCTAGGTTGTATCGTATGATATTATCCATGGTATACTGGGCAGGAATTCGCATGTTTGGGTGTTAATTGTGTTTAGAGAAGCATGATAGGATATGTGTCGTATGTTTCTTGATTGTGATCCGTTAAATGTCTACGTATTGTGTCAATTGCGTTTGAAAGTGTTTAAGCATGGTTTCGGGTTCCACCATGTTCCGGGGCGTTTTTGTGTTGAAAAGAGTCAGTGGGGGTAGGGGACCCCCACCTACCGCAGCCAAGTTGGGCAGCCCGGTAGCGGGCAGCTGCCCGCCGGCCACCCGCTGCCCGGAACAGTATCACCGGCGGGCGCACTGTGCCCCACCACAGGATACCCGCATGAAATCTCCCACCCCGGGACCGGCTTCCCTCGCTTTGGATGTTTCCCGACCCTCGTGGGATCCAACGGACTTCCGTCTATCGTACCTAGTCTAGTTGATGTTCGGGTGCCGTTCGTCAGGATAAATGGTCTTATATACTTGCATGCTAGTTGATTGGTATCCCGTTGGCCCTAGGTAAAGATGCATGAACCCTTTAGTGACTATTATTAGCATGTGACGTACGCATAGTTTCGTTATACGTTTACCCCTTCCCAAATGTGTTTAATGTGGGTTATGCTGTTGCTTCTATGTGTTATGTTGCATGTTATCGAAACCCCCCTTGGTTAAGTCAATCGGGCTTATACGGGCAGTCGGATGGGTTGAGAACCATACCGCGTTAACCAGGCTACGTAGGACTAGTCAGGTATATAAATATTATATAGCAAAGGCCACTATACGGGCAGTCGGATGGGTTGAGAAACCATACGGCTGTTAACAGGCGATTAAGATGGCTCCAGGTATATAAATACATTATATAGGACAAAGGTCCACTATACGAGGGCAGTGATGGTTGAGAACATACCGGCGTGTTAGCCAGGCTGGTAGAAGACCAGTCAGGTATATAAATATTATTAGATGGGTTCTCAGTCGGTTGCGATCGACTCTCTGTATTGTGAGACGGGGCAGTGGTGCTGCGGGCCGTGCAGAGCTATATGCGCTGACCTCATGTATGGGCATGCGATTGGTCCTGTGGCGCAAACAAGTGTGCTATGTGATGAGATAAGGAGGATTGTGATGTGACTGTTATGGAATGTGACCTTAGGATTTTGCTAGTAATCTTAATTGTGTTATGGTTGTGCTTACCTATACTGCTTATGTGCCTTTTTTTTTGGGGTGATAATGCTTGATATATCTATCTTGTGTTAGCCCTGTCTGTCGAAGTCTATCCCGTTTTAAAGCTAGGTTCGATAGGTATATCTTCATGCTCAAAATGGTTCCGTATATCTATATATATCTCTATATGTATTGTATTTTCAATGCGGTTGGAGTGGTTACCAGCATCTCTCGCTGAACAGATATATTTGGCTTTCAGGCACAGAAGATAAGTCACTAGAGCGCGCTAGAACCTGGAGCGTAGAAGTAGATAGTTCCCTTTCAGCCTGCGTGCCATGTTTATGCATTTTACATTTTGAAGGATACTAGTTAGTTAGCCTGTGACCTGAGTTCTCTAGCTCAGGTGTGGCATAGCACCCCGTACGCTTGTATTATACTTTGGGATTTAATGAGATTCTTCTTTATTATATAAGTTTTAAAAGTCTTAAAAATCTGGGGTGTTACCGGTTTTGCTGGGGAAAAGGTATGAGATGAGGTTGGGCATAGGTTTTACTTTGGAAAAGGTTGCATGAGAAGTTTCATGCCTTGCAAATCCCTAGGCATTTAATGTGGCATTAAATGCTTTGCAAAATCTCTTAGGCCTTTTTATTGCTATAAATAGGCACCCTCCTTCATTCATTTTTGTTTATCCCCATCTAGCTCATCTGTATCATCCCATTCGACATACAAAGAGTAAGCAAAATACAGAAAGTAAAAATAGAGAGTTATATTTGTCAATTCCTATTGTAATATCCTTTTGCCAATACAGAAAATTCTTCTTCAATTTGCTTTGTTTTGTGTATGATTTATTTTAAATCTTACACTAGAAATTTATCTCAATATTTCCAGTTCGAGTTGCTATTGTATATGGTGTTGTGAACCCGTTTCGATCCTAACACATTCTTACTTCCATTTATATATTTTTCTTTTCAATATAATTTCTTTACATGTGTTAGCCTTGCCATCCTTTCGTAATATCTCATTTCATTTTTTTTTTTCAATTCATTCTTTGCATTCTGTTTTTCAATAATGATATATATATATATATATTATATATATATATATATATATATATATATTATATTATATATTTATATATATAGATCAAATCGTGGGACTTGAATATGATGATGAATCAGAGGTACACAACAACACAAGAGTTTTATAGCTTCAGATGATGAATCAAAGTGTATACACACAGTCACATATGAAGAGTCGTCGTCTATATCTTCAGATGATGAATTGACGATGACAAGCTAATTAATGTATGGATGCATGCATGCTAGAATTGATCCAATCACAATATTCTTGGTTACCAAACTAACTACATATTCTTAATATTTATTATTATATATTTATTACTTCTCCTTTGTTTTATTACTTTGCAATCCCCTAGCCTATTTCCTGTATGCAACCTTCTATCTTTGTAAACCTCAAATTTTGGTCGTGCTAGGGAGAGTAGCATAGACTCCTTGATATTCGCAATTGCTCTCTAGGCGGAGAAGGATGTCCATCATAGAGACATTCGTTTGTAGGAGGTCCACAGAATCCAGAGAATTAAGCAGGGATTAAGCATGCATGTGTAGCAGCCTAACGAAGAGCCTGGAGAAGCAATTAGCCATCAAGATGACAAAAGCTCGCACCGGAGCGTCACAACTCAAAATCAATCAGAACCTAGCAAACTTCGCCTCCAAGGCTCACTCAGTCTGCTTGGGGTAAAGCCATCGAGGCCATCGTGTATAAGGGGATCATGGTCAACACATGTTTGATGAGAGTTAATCGGCCCCCAGGAGATATAGCAGCTTGCGTTGCCAACTAATCAGTCAACTTGTTCCAGTAAATGATGATAATAATGAGGCATGCTCCTTCCTGTGAAAAAATTTACTCCCAGATAACGGGAAGCTAAGGCAACGATGTACGTTGCATGCCCAAAACATGTGACGTTGGCGACAGCTAGACACACCCCGTGAAAGAAGCAGATTTATTATTATTATTATTATTTTGTATAAGGGTATTTATGTCTTTAAAACCTATTACATTTCTATTCCTTTAACCAACCAAATATTGGAATACAATTACTAAAGTCTATTTCTTCAGCGAACAAACAATAGAATACAATTCATATTCTATTCCTTACATATTCCATTCCGAAATAGCATTCCTATCCCCTCCAAATTCATTTCCGTGAACCAAACTGCTATACGTAAGAGAATGGGACTGGAATAGAGAGTTTTATATCCATTTTTGACAGTATAACAACCCCTAAAACCACCGTGCCAGTACCAAATGTCTTCACTTCCGGGCTTACTGGGATTTGAAGGATTAAATCAACATCTCTGGGGTTAAACAATTGTTATAACATGTCCAGATTCCACTCAAAAGATGGTGAGCTAATAGGGCTGCTACTTTTAGATCCAAAGAATGAGGGTAGTGTTTGAATATATATAAGGATCCAGGGATCAGGGAGCCATGGGTAAGACCATACCAATGTAGATTGACCATTACCAACCCTATACCTATTCTTTAATCTTTAATAAGTTCCTGGCTAGCCATGATGCTCCTCCAAACATTACTTGGGTTACCCCTAAATTAATGAAGGTAGATTTAGGGTAGTATCTTGCTTTGAAAATACGGGCTACTAGAGAAGAGGGGTTGGTTAGGAGGCGCCATCCTACTTACCACTACAAGAAAAATGCACATAGACAACACTAGAAAGACAACGGTTTTTAAGAAAAGTGTTATCTTTTGTATAAAAGACAACAGTTTGGTCCAAAACCATTGTCTTTGATGCAACATTTTTGTCAAAGACAACGGTTTTTACTTAGCCATTGTTATAAGTAAAATGCAACATTTTTGTCCAAAACCATTGTTTTTACTTTGTCAAAGACAACGGTTTGAAAAGACAACACCACAACGACAAAGGTTTTTAAAAACCGTTGTCTATGTGCGTTTTTTTTTTTTTTTAAATAAGACAACGGTTTTTTTAACTGTTGTCGTTGGTGTGTTGTCTTTAAGTGCACTGGAATACACAACACTAGAAAGACAACAATTGTTTAAAACCGTTGTCTTTGTGAGCTCTTTTTTTTTAAAAAAAAAAAACAACGGTTTTATTTAACCGTTGTCATTGGTGTGTTGTCGTTAAACGCAATCGAATACACAACACTAAAACGACAACGATTTTATAAAACCGTTGTCTTTGCATGTTCTTTATTTGTTTAAGACAACGGTTTTATTTAACCGTTGTCTTTGGTATGTTGTCTTTAAGTGTATTTGAATCCACATCACTATAAAGACAACCGTTGCGCATCATTATTTAATAGGTATATAAAATAAAAACAAAGATGTTATCTAAAAGAGTCAAACCTATAACCCCATGCTTAACAAGTACACGAGTTTACCAACAACACAACAGAAATTCTTATGTCTAAAGGTGCATCATCTGGTATATAACTGGGTTGCTTTTGTGTTGTTTGTGAAAACCAAGACAACAATTTTAGAAAATAGTTGAAGAATAAAA
>VALG01013983.1:0-14610 GCA_009835305.1 Ipomoea purpurea
ATAAAAGACTCATCACGGTTCAACGAATCACAAGGTTGAACACTTAGCACGATTCAAGACACTGAAACCTACATGGATTCCTACCACATAGTTCTAGACATACGAAACATCAAGAAGACACTCAAATAGTTCAACAAAAGAACATCAGGAAGTCAAAACATCAATTACCGAGTCAAAAGAATCGCGGGGAACAAATCCCCAAACAAACCACCATTGTACCCCGCAGGTGGAGCCACGGGTAAACCCCCACCCGTGGTTCCGCCCGCGGGAACCATTCCCACGAGGCTTGTACCCCGCCGGTGGGGCGGCGGGTGGACCCTTACCCGCTGTTCCGCCCGCGGGTACACAACCCTGTACAAAATAATCCCTTCGGGAATTTTCAACACCAAGCTCAAATTCAAGTCCAAAACACCCAAAATCTTACAAAATACAACAATATGACTTGAATCAAAGGAATAACCAAGCAATGGCATACAAGAACCCTAATAACAAGCTCTAGATATGCATTTTCACAAGACAATGCATCAACACTCACATTTCATAGCAAAATCACAAGTAGAATCCAAGAAATCATCATATAGGTAAGGAAAATAGATTTTGTAAAGCATGGGTTACCTCTTGTAGCCTAAACCTTCACTTATTACACCTTTTTCAAGCTCCTAACAAGGCTCCCTTCAACACCAACTTCAAGAACACACCACAAGACCATAAAGATTTCATTTGTAGAAAAAGACACCTTAGAAAACACTAAAAACACAAAATGACCATAGATCTTACCATCCTAGATGCTCAAGAGTATGAAAGATGGAATCTTGGAGAAAAACTTTGAAGATCTTGGAATGCTCAAACTTAGCTTGAAGGAGAAGCTAGCTAAATTCTAGAGTGAATGTGGAGCTTTTGTTTGGAGTGTGTTAGGAGAAGAATGAAATGTGACTCTAGGTTAGCTTGTGATACAATCATGAGGGGAAAAATCTTCTTTACCCTTACTAAGATGAAAAAGTGTAAGGAGACAAGGGAGCTATCCACAAAGCATAGGGCACAACCCATAGACTTAGATTGACTAGTCAATTACTAATCCCCGACTATTGAATTTTCAGGAATTTAAAGAATAAATTACCAATTAGATTAGGATTAATTACTTAATTAATCCCTAAATAGAATTTGGATTTACGGGGTGTCACGTCCCCTCCCCCTTAAAAGAAGCTTCGTCCCCGAAGCTTGGGTACGACGAATCAAAACAAACGGTGAAACGAAACAACAATGTGACAAGAGTGTCAAGAACATCCCTTTTGGTCAAAACTTAAAGGATTCAAAAGATACCAAAAACAAGCAAGAAATCATAGCATTAAAGGGTAGAAAGAAATAACCAATGGAGTTCTTTGAGTATATCAAACATTAAACCAAACACAACAACAAAACTTCTAACCAACACTAAAGGTTCTAAACCACTAGCTCCTAGTACAACTCACAAAGCTAACTACCCAACAAAACTAGCAAACAAGAACGAACACACACAAGGCAACCAACAAGGCAACAAGCAAACGGTAGCAACAACGAAAAAGATAACAACAAGCTAAGGAAAGGTAGGCGGGATTACCACAACACCGCACTAGACGACTCGCTCTCCGATTCTTCGGTGTCTTCATCGGACTCCTCATCATCTCCTCTTCGGCTCGAGCTGGCCTCTATCTAATCTAACCTCTGATGAACAGCAACGAACTGCGTCTTCATAAAAGCAAAGCCCTCTTCTATCATCATGTTTTGTTGGCGTAGCAGGGTGACCACACGCTCTTCGTGCGTCATAGCATCATGCTCTCTCTTGGTTCGGGCTTCTCTCCTCCTCTAGTTCTCTTCACTCTCCGAGTCACTCTCCTCAACCTCGGCAGCTGCTCCAACGACCGCATCCTCCTCTTGGTCTTCTTCATCATCGTCCCCCACATCACCTCCTAGGCTCTGAACCGCGAGGTTCAACTTTCCAACAGGAATCTCGAGCTCTGCAACCAACTCGTCTCTCTCCTCGGGGGTTTTCCTAGCAACTTCCTCAAGAGTGATGTATTCACCGTCCTCTAACTGGAACAAGTTGCAACTCCGCAGATTGATGACATCCAACACCATCTTAACTACGGGCTTCGGCACACAACCTTTCACACTCACGCCCTTCTTGGCAAGAATCCAACTCAAAATCATCCTGTATGGTAGGTTATTCCAGTTGTGGTCTCGGCAGAAGACCATGTGTTGCAACATCAGGGCAGGCAGATTAAACTTCACCATGTTCTTCAGACAAAAGGCATAGGTACACTCTAGCTTTCCCAACAACCGACTTTTGTTGTTATTGGGAAACAAACAATCCGACACAAGCATCACCAAAATTCTTTTCTCGGCAGACAACCATTTCTTCTCCGGTCTCGAGGCTTGAGTGAAACCACTCGTCCGACCCAACAGATAACTCAAATAGTCCCAGTACCCCATGGTATCCGTACTAATCCAAGAGTTACCACTGTATTGTGAAACTCCCGAAGCGATTAAACTTAAGACCTGAGCTAGCCTCTTTTCAGACAAAACAACTTTTACGCCTCTCACTTTTAGAGGTAACTTCTAGCTTTCCTCCTTCTTTTGCCACAACCATGTGACGGTAAAACTCTTTAAACCAAGTTTGGGAATGTCTCGACCCTTATGGCGAGAAACCCCATCTAACAAACCTTGATATCTTAACATATCTAACAAGGAGCTAGAAAAAGATTCCCGGGTTGAAAGCTTTACCTTCTAGAACGAGATAATGGGCATCCACCCATTCCACTTTCCTTGCCAAGCTTGTTCTCCTAGGCATGGTTCCAAGATGACCCAAAGCTCAACGAGAAGACCCAAAGCTTTTTCTCCTCTTTTTCTTCTTCTCTCTCGCGCTGCTCTCTCTCTCTCTATCTCTCGCTGCGTCGGTTCCTCGGCACGGCGGTGATGCTCCGATCAGCGACGGCGTCTCGACGGTTGCAGCGGCGACGGATGGCGTCGGCGGTGGTTCGGTCTCAGCGGGGACGGGAGGTAGGGAGGGGCTTCGGCTGGTACACACGGGTTGAGGGAGAGAAGGGAAAAATTAAGGGTTTTGGGATTTGGGGAGAAATTGGGGAAAGAAGATTTAATTTGAGGAATTTGGGTAATGTGACAAATTATGGGTGAAGTAGAATTAAAAATGGATAAAGTTTAAGAAATATAACTAGTTTAAGTGGTATAAGGTTTGGGTTAGTAGGTGATACACTTGGGTTCAAAACCTTGGGATTACAACTTAAAATTTGACTTAGTCATTTAGGCTCACAAGAAGAAATTCTATGGGTTTTTTTTTTCTATAATAAATTCGAAAAGGAATTTAAATGAATTTAGGTGACTCACAAGGAAGATTGGGTTACAAGAATACATGTGTAAGGCTATGAAATTAACACAAGCATGACCATTTTAGAAGTAAACAATTAACTCCACGAAAGACTTTCAGTTGAGACTAAAAGAATCACTCAATCAAGGAAACATGACAACACCAAAAGCAACAAGGAACAAGATGTATTCTTAAGACAAGGGTAGGCTAGAAAAGGGTTACCTGCTATCTCATCCTCCACAAAGCCCTCCGTCTCCGCCTGAGATCGCCCCATCACGAAAACCCGACCTGAGGGTCTAGCCCCGGCTGCTCCACGACTCGAGCTCCCTCCCGATGCTCCTTCGGATCCCGTAGATGGTGGCAACGCCCTTTGATTAGCTTGCTGAGGGCATGCGGCGGCCTTATGTCCTCTCTCTCCACATCGGTAGCATCGAAGGGCAAGCCCTTGGCAATCCTTGCCCGCATGCTCCTTCCCACACCATCGACACACAAACGTCTTGACTTGGTTCCCGGGCTCCGTTCGAGTAGTCCTTGAGATGGGGTTGCGCGTTCTTGGCTTGGAAGTTCTGCTTTGGCCTCTTGAAGTTGGAAGATCATCCATTCTCGTTCCTTTTCCTTGCAAGCTCATAAGATCCACGTTGTAGCTGCTGCACTCGATACAAGTCCGCGGCACTCACGTATGCTTCCTTCAAAAGAACTCGGCCTACTCACGGTTAAAGCCTTGCGTGCTCGTAATTCAAACCGGCTACGAACTTCTCAACTTTTGCGAGCTCGGTGGGAACAAGCCAACCTGGCGAAGCGAGCGAGCTCTAGAAACCCTCTTGTGGTACTCAACCACCGATGAAGAACCTTGTTGGAGGTGCAGGAACTCCTCATACATCGCGGCTCGAACATATGCCGGGTAGAACCGCTCACGCATCCGATCCTTCAAGGCCGTCCAGTCAAGTTGGGCTCCCCGAGACAAGCTGGGCCCTCGTAGACCCACCACAACTCGGCCTCGTGGCTGAAGTAAGAATGTCGCTAGCTCCACTCGCCGCTCCTCGGGGCACCCCACGACGGTGAAAGATCTTATCAAACGTCCGAACCCACTGTTAAAGAACAACGGGTCTTCTCAACGGTAATCGTCGGAGGTCTATGGCCCGACACAAGGCGCCCTATATCTCTATGCCGGCAGGCTGTGGAGGTGGCATGGGATGGTTGTTGTGCAACAACGCCTCGCTGAGGGTCTGCATAGTCTGCGTGAGCTGTTGCATATTCTGGGCAAGTTTCGTTCGTCAGGGTCTCCGGTGTGCGTGCGCGCTGACGGGGAGGTGCCATCGCAAAACTTCTACAACAACAACACTGTTACAAAATGAAACGACAAGCAAGCAAGCAAACTATAAGCAACACACAGCTCACCGCGCGTCCTAAGAGTCCTAAGTCCTAAACACTTAGATTCTTACGGTCATCTTAGGGTCTCAAACACACTTAACCTCTTAAAAGTCTAGACTCTAGCATCCTAGGTTCAAACCTAAGCTCTGATACCAACTGTAACACACCCGATTTTTCATGTTATTTAAAACTTAAATATGCAAGATAATCTAACCACAACATAAGCAAAATACAGCGGAAGTGTATATATATATTAAGCCAGAAAAAGGGAGTGCTATGCCACGCTCACACCATAGTGAATGCACAGGCAAAACCATTGTCAACAATCTAAAACATTGTTCATCTATCGCGCTCGCACTACTCAGAACCTGAAAAGCACATAAAGAAATGGGACGACGCCTGGTCAGCGAATATTGTTGGTAACCATCAATACGCGTCAATAGCATATATATAGATAGATAATACAAAATCATTTTCAAAACGAATACAGTATATATCATCAAGAGAGAAGTCAACTGCAAAGACTCTATTTCACTCTCAAACAAGATACGAGAATCAAAATCCCAAGACAACATCAAGACACGACAGAACACTCAACATGCACAAGATGAAATATACTGATCACAAAGCAGAATTCATCAAGGCAACGACAACAACAACCACAAGTACAACTCGAGGTGTATTCTACTGATCACAAAGTAGAATACCACTCGACATGCTCAACAGATAAGGATAAACATCCACACATTGGCAACACATGCCATCGTGAAAACACATGTCACAATTTCCACAATCCATCCTTATGCCCGGTTCCAACCTTATGGCTACCCCAACCTTATAGCTAGTTCCAACAATTACCTCCAGGACCCCTGTACATACAAGTCCAACCTTATGCCTCCGAGAACCGTCGTTCCCCACTTATACCCACCAAATCAACAACCACTGATTTCATAGTACACGAGGGTACCGTTCATTTCACGGCCTGAAGCCCACTCCAACACATATGAGCCTATAGCCCAGTTCAAAACTCCATAATCACATCATGGCCACCACGAGGACCACTGCCGTACCTTGGTAACTAATGTCCCATACCATTAATCGTGCAATCGAAGTACAGCCAACACACACAACATCATCATAGGAATCAATCAACGGATCACAACGAAGATATGAAACCATACTCAATCAAGGAAGGATTACAATCCGACACCACGATGATCGACACAAGTTATCATCCACAATAGGAAAGAACAAACACACACGCTAGCATTTCAACATCAAACTAGCATGCTTATCAAACGGATAAACCAAACATAGTTCCGAAGAACATAAAAGACTCATCACCGGTTCAACGAATCACAAGGTTGAACCACTTAGCCAGATTCAAGACACCGAAACCCTACCATGGATTCTACACCATAGTTCTAGACATACGAAACATCAAAGAGACACCTCAAATACTTCAAAAAAAAGAACATCAGGAAGTCAAAAGCATCAATTACCGAGTCAAAAGAATCACGGGGAAGAAATCCCCAAACAAACGCACCAATTGTACCCCGCAGGTGAAGCCACCCGGGTGGACCCTCCACCCGTGGTTCCCGCCGCGGGAACCTTTTCCCCACGAGGCTTGTACCCGCGGGTGGTGGCCGGCCGGGTGGACCCTAGCCCGCCGTTCCGCCGCCCGTGTACAAACCCTGTACAAAATAATCCTTCGGGATGTTTCCAACACCAAGCTCAAATTCAGTCCAAAACACCAAAAATCTCACAAATACAACCAATATGACTTGAATCAAAGGAATAGGCCAGAGCAATGACATACAAAGAACCTAATAAGCAAGGCTCTAGAATATGGCATTTCGCAAGACAATGCATCAACACTCGCTCACATTTCATAAGCAAAATAACAAGTAGATCCAAGAAATCATCATATAGTGTAAGGAAAATAGATTTTGTAAAGCATGGGTTACCTCTTGTTAGCCTAAACCTTCAGCTTAGTTACACCTTTTTCAGCTCCTAACAAGGCCTCCTTCCAACACCAACTATAAGAACACACCCCCGCACCAAGACATAAAAGATTTCCATCTTTTAGAAAAAAGACACCTTAGAAAAACACTAAAAACAGCAAAAAGGACCATAGATCTACCCCTCCCAAGATGCTCAAGAAGTAGGAAAGGTGATCTGGAGACCAAACTTTTGAAGATCTTGGAATGGCTCAAACTTAGCTTGAAGGAGAAGCTAGCGCTAAATTCTAGAGAGAAGGAGGAAGCTTTTGTTTGAGTGTGTTAGGAGAGGAATGAAATGTAATCTAGGTTAGCTTGGGATACAATCATGAGGGGAAAAGTCTTCTTTACCCCTTATTAAAGATGAAAAAGTGTAAGGAAGACAAGGGAACTATCCACAAAAGCATAGGGTAAAACCCATAGACTTAGATCGACTAGTCAATACCTAGTCCCAACTATTGAATTTTTCCGAATTTAAGAATAAATTACCAATTGCATTAGGATTAATTACCTTAATTAATCCGCTAAATAGAATTTGGAGCGGGGTGTCACCAAAAATGGTTCGGTTAACCTGATTTGCAGCACCCCTAGTCTTTGATATATAAAACTAAACTATGAGCAACCCCCCATCCTATGACTTTTTGTTTGATTTTCTTGTGGGGTCCAATTTTGAGGTTGGAGGAATAAGAGAAGAAGGAGAAGAAGAGTGCAATTTTTTAACTGCTTGAGAGATTGTGGTGTTTTGTGGGCCCCCGAAGAGAGAAAAAAAATGGTGGAAAGACTAGCGCATTGTTTTTGTGTGGTAAGCATTTTAATTTTTTAAAATAAATAGGTGACATGAGACATTGCCCAATATAAATAATAATATATAATAATAATAATATAATAATAATAATAGTATATAATAATAAAATATAATAATAATAATAATAATAATATAATACGCCATTTTTTGATTCCTTCCGACTATTAGATACCTAAATAGTTTAATGTCCATTTCAGTCGGCCCCCCCCCCCCCACAACTATTAGATAAAAGAGTTTTTGCCCCTCTCTATAAGCGGTGGAGTGGATGAGCAAATGTGTAACGAAGGATACAAATTGGGTATGCAATTTTACAAAGTTAGATGACCTAAATTGGGGTACTTTTAATAAGTCATAGGGTTTTAATTACGCTTTATCCTATTATTCGGATGGACCGAAAATGGGTATTGGAACCTCATCCCAGATGAGATCTTTCAATGATATAATTTATTTTTAATAATATAAAGATTATGTTTAATAGTTTAGACAACATATTTAAATACATACGACCAGATAACAGGATACAAAAATGAATTAACAAAAAAAAAGTAATGGCAAATAGGAATAATACGATTTACAGAAAAAAATGGGCGTGGATAAAACAGTACTATGCCCATAATTTGTGGCAGCAGTTTGTTCACGCAATGCCCCAAAAATTTATCGTTTTGGCGTGGTTCGTTGGAAGTTACAAATGCAGGCGGCCGCGAATTTTTTTAGCGAAATGGTCATTTTTTTCCATCCTTCTTTGGTGATGCTCTATAACCAATGTATATACGGTAGCAGCATAGAACATAGCCAATAGACACCGTTTTCACAAAGTTAAAGGTGATAATTTGTTAGTTGGTCCGATAATTGAGTAAGGGCCACACAGGTTTACCTTTGATTCCTAGTGAAGATATTTATTGTCTCAAAAATTTTTTTTTAACTAGTTAGTTATGATAATTTAACTGATCATTTTATCTCTTTTTGTTAGGTAACGATCACAAGAAGGGGTTTCACCAAGCACACATTTAAATAAGTGATTTGCGAGTTGTGATGTAAATCAAGGACGCTTATGTGGTTTACCCATCAACCAATGGCATTTTCTCAAAATTTTTAATGTGCTCTTTAAAAAGGAATACAGCTGCGATCCCAACCAACCGGGATTGATTAATCTTGAAATCTTTTCCCAGTTGCACAGCCGATTTTCTGGCATTTGTGAAGTATCTTTAGTTGCGTTTTCGCAGGGCGAGTAGGACATTCGCGAAGCCTTCCCGTGCGTCCCCAGCCCTGATTGCCCAAGTTAAGCTTTTCGTCGTCGCGACATCCCCTAATTGGCTAGAACAGGACTTGCTCCCATTGCGGTTTTGTCTAGAACCGCCTCTCCCGCGACGTCAAAGCAGATACGAGTACCATCCACAACGTTGTCTGGCTCCGAGACCGTACTTTCTCATCGCAACGGACTATAACGCCCCGATTATGTGGGCCTTCAGTTCCCTAGTCAAAGACCCACCGAAAAACAGAGTCTTGTTTTTGTTTTTCTTTCCCCAGCAGATTTTGTAATAAACTCCACAATTCTAAACCTTAAATGCCATTGTTATACTTCAAAGTCAATGAAAAGGTCTCTATTGCCGGTCCAAAGTGGGCGAGTGAAAGGACTATTATCCCTTCACAGTGGATCGGCGAGTTAACCCGCAAACGAGATGGAGCGACCATGAAATCGGTCATCAATTGAATAGTTGACTGACTTGATCAGTCAAAAAAAATCGGTCATCAATTGAATAAGGTTGATGACTGGATCAGTCAAGAAAATAAGTCGACCTGAACCATTTAGTACTGTTCGCTATAGTCATGGACTATTTGATAATTTACTAATTTATTTATTTGTATATGAATGTATATCAATTGCTTAAATTCTTCTCTTATAGCATATAGCAATGACCAATCAAATGTTGTGCATTTTCTCACGCCCACCCAAAAAGTGATGTCCATTTTAAATTAATGTTTATTTCGTTTATAGAGTTCTTCCTACACTTTACATTCACGAGTAATTGTAGTTGTATTGAATTAAATACTAATAAAATACTAATATTGATATAATGCCACCGTTTTGGGTTCCCCAAAGATCTGAAGTCTGAATAGATTTCATGAGTCTTTTTAGTTTCAAGGAGTGTTTTCCAATTTTTTTAGAATATATACAATTTCTATTTTTATTATTTGTATTTGTAATACTATATAGCGGTATAATGGGTTGTGTTAGCGTCCAGAGACATCCGGTTGGGGGTCTTCAGATGGGTGCGCCGTGGTAGCCGAACTCAAGGAACGGGTAAGGAGCCAAGAATAGCCGACGAAATGCTTTGGCTTTGAGCGTCCCCGGGTTTTCACTACTGGAATCGCAATGCCAGTGCGGATGGCTTTGCCTGCGCGATAATCGCTGAGAGAAAGTTAAACAAAACGCGCTGTATAGGATGTAGAAACGAGGGAAGCAGTAGGAGACTGGGAGACTAGGAGGTGCCCCATCAGACAGGATCGGAAAGGTTGCTGAGCGATCATCGAGGCCAATGGTGACGGAGAGAGAGAGATTCGGTTGAATTCCGGCCGATTGGCAAGCGTTTGTGTGGAGTTGAAGGTCGTAATTACGGGAAAGTAGGGGGTGGAGATGAGCATTGGAGACCGATAGTATGTTGTCCAATATGCAGTAAAAGAATAGTGGTATGTTTCTTCTTCGTATTTAGATTTCATTCTTGGTACCCTAATGAACTCATTCTTTCCAAAATTCTATTTAGAAATACTGTAAACTGTAATATAACCAGTAGTATATTTAATTTTAAATTGGTATAATATTGTTCAATCTCTGTGAACAAGTATTTTCCTTTGTTGTGTAGTACCATAGAGAATCACTATGCTGTTTTTTGATCCATTTTGAAGGTGGAAATGTATTTATCTTTATCCATTTTTATTGTTTGTGATTGATGTTTATATCGTTATTTGTTTGGATGTTTGCCTCTATCTCTTTTGTTAACCTTGGAGGGCTTCTACCATGGCTGCAAATTACTGTATTTTTACCTAAGGAGTAAATAATGTAAAATGAGAATCCTCTGGCTTTCTATTTGTATTTTTTCCTGAGTATTGTGTTTTGTTGTTGTTGTTGTTGTTCAGTGTGCAAAACATGTGCAAGGTTGTCAATGCAAAAAAGGGAAGTATGTTACTAGCACTTGCCATGATACGCCGGTAAATAAATCAATTGAATTTTACTATTGTTAGCTTTAATTGCTCAGGCTGAATCTATCTGGATAAAATGGTGTTTCATCTTTATGTTGATGACTGAATGAAAAAGAGTTGATTTTCTTCACTGAAATTTCTATATTATAGTTCTTATTTATACTTAAACCTCAAGAACTGTTTTTTTGTTGCAGTCTTTGCTTATTATTTTGTTATGATGTTGTTGTTCTGAAGGGCCTTCAAAAGCATATCATTCTATTCACAATAAAAATAGACCATACAAAACATTTACTACAGAACGGGCAAAAAAGCCTGGAAAGGCTAACGCGGCAAATGGAAAGATTTCTGTGACCATACCTCAAGACCATTTTGGTTCAATTCCTCTGGAGCATGATCCTTAGGTTATGTTGCATTTATAGAATGGAAAGTTGCATTTATAGAATGGAAAGTTGCAAATCAGTGTTGCAGCCAGAGGGATCAAAAGTTGCAATAGACAAAAGACTTGAAAATTAAATAAGCTTTGATTTTGTTGCCTCCAAGGCTAATTAATGCTTTTGATTTTGTAATTTACTAAGATGTTTTTAATAATTTTTAATTTTAAATACTTTGTATTAAAATTTTATTGTTTTAACTAATTACCATTTTAAATAATAATAATAATTCTTATTTAATTGCAAATATGTACAGCAATTCCACCAAAATGTACAAAGTGAGAACCCCATTGCAAAACTATTAGGTAACAAAACTATTTGCAAAATATAGTGATTTGCATATTCTCAAATACTATGTTGGGTATTTGACCTTATGCGAAAAGAATAATCTCATATCTCATTTTCATATATGAAATTTATCAACATTAATAATTTTAAATTACATAGCATAATTTAAATATTTGAAATTTCAAAGAAAAAATTCTGATTATTAATGCTTTCAAAATATGCATGGATAATTTTTAATGTTTCAAAAAATTGGATAAATATCAAAAGAATTTCAAAAGAATAGGATAAATATTTTTTTTTTAATATATATTTGAGATTTGAGATTTTTTAATAATTTTCTAGGTTTATGCATGGTTAAGCAAATGTTGACTCAAGACAATGTACGATTGAATCGTTTATTAATGCCTCACTACCGATCCAAGACTACCATTTAAATTTAAAAGGAAACAATTTCTAAAAATGTTGTTATATGCTATGACGTCAATCAACAAGAGTTAAAGTCCGACTTTATCTCATGTTGGATTACTATTAAAGAAACTCGTGTTTAACCATGACCAATTGTATGTAGCAGCGTCTCGAGTTAGTAATTCAGGTGGCCTAAAAAACTTAATATGTGGAGAGTCTAATGTGGGTTTGAACACTACATATAATGTAGTGTACAAAGAAATTTTCAATAATTTGTAATTTTTTGGAGGATTTTAAATGTCACATCATAATATTATTATTGTTTTCTATATATATATATATACAAGTTTTTTTTTTTTAATATTTTTCAACATTTCCAATTTAAAATTTTGTTTACACTGCAACTATAATAACAATAGTAATTACTATGCCTGACTTTGACAATGCTAATGTATTTTTTTTTAAAATTTATATTAGAAACACTTCCAATTTTGAAAAATTATTTATATTCAATATAATACACAAAAATAATTACTTTCATTTCGTACCATAATTGTAATATTTAAAAATGAGTTAATTACCGATTTGGTCCTCGACTATGGAGACTTTCACCAATTTTAGTCCATCGGACTAACCAAAATTTCGTCGAATTAGTTCCCGAACTTTGACCATTTTTACCAATTTGATCCTAAGTGTTTTTGCCGGTCAAACCTAACATGGCAATTTGAGAATTATTTAAAAAGATATTATTATCATTTCATGTTCCTTCAATTTGGCCTTGATGTAGGGTTATATATTTGCTTTGGAAAGATAGATTGATTTCTCACTCATTGCTCAAATTTTCGACTGGAGTTGTGCCAATTCGGGTTTCGTATTTGGGAATTCAACAATTAGAATGTTTTGTTTGTCTGAAATAAGGAAAAATGTGGAATTAACTTAGACAGCCGAGAAAGGAAACAATGTGCAATTACAAAAATACCCTCAATTTTATTCCTTAAACAAGTTGGTTTGACTCTAGGACCATAATCATGTAAAAATGTCATAGTCAGGGACTAAATTGAGAAATTTTGGTAGTCGAGGACCAAATTGGTTATATCCTCATAGTCGAGGGACCGAATCGGTAATTAACTCATTTAAAAATTTATGTATATGCATCACACAATTTATATCCGTGCATCGCACAGGTGAAATACTAGTTACCATGAAATATCATAATTTGAAACAAGGTAATATAACATTACAAGACTCGGAAATTTTAAGTATATTACAGAAATTAGTGAATATATACTAAGGATGAATTAATTAAATTTACCATGCAAGAGTGATGAAAAACTACTTAACCTGCTTAGCTTGATCTTCGCCCCTAGGCCTAGCCAAGCTTTAGATAAGGTATGCATTCCAGATCTCTACTACAACAAGAGTGTAGATGAGTTTTCTGGAAATGCAAATATAGTGAGAGAAAGAGAGAACGAGAGGATAGTGAGAGATAGAGACAGAGATGGACCAGATATGAGGTAGGAATATCTCTCGTCGAAATCTCCAAATTTGTGTTTAATACGGAGTACAAATTATAATTGATAGACAGTTGTTGTATGTATGTATACATTAGACGTGTAGTATGTATACATTAAACAAATTTTTTGTTATTTAGTTATGTCAATCAGGGCCGATTTTTAGATTTTGTGGCTGTTCGGATAAATAAAATAAGTCCTTATCAAAATTAAAATCTATAAAACTAATAGTAATTTATTATATAAATATATAACAAAAAAATTATCCGTACATCGCACGCACATTGCACGCACACTACACGCACATCGCACAGATAATTGGATAATTATTTGCTCAAATTCAAGCAAGGATAACATTAAAAAAAAAAAAAAATAATCGATACAACTCATTTCATCAATTGAACTTTAATATTCTGTTATAATTTTAAGATTATAACAAATCTTTTCCCTGCAACGCACAGGTAAAAATAGACATATTATGAAATAATAATAATAATATATAATAATAATATAATAAAAATAATAATTAAAATAATAATAATAATAATAATAATAGTGTGCACAAGTTTTGAACCTTAGACTCAAAGTTTAAAATACAAAAATACATGTTCCTATCACATTCTTTATAAAGCCTTTTAATTTAATTAAAAACTTTTAATTTTTATTCTAAAACTAATAGTAAAAATAAATATTGAGTCTTCTAAATTTGGGGCCCTGTGCGGTAGCTCAGCTTGCACAGCCCAAAATCCGGGGCCTGGATGTCAATGTAATTTGACTTTAGATATATGTCCAATATAATATAGTATATATTATATATATAATATATATAATATCAGTATATATATATAGTATATATATATATATATATATAGACTGTGTCAGTTATGTATACACGTACTAATTTTTTTAAATATTTTTTTGAGAAAATTACCGATTTGGTTCCTCGACTATGAGGATTTTACTAAATTTAGTTCTCGACTACTAAAATTACTCAATTTGCTCCTCGACTTATGACATCTTTTATCTGATTTGGTCCTAAGTGTATTTTGCAGTCAAACCTAAAAGAAAAATTTTGGGGATGTAAAAAAAATATCTTCCTTCTTATTTCATAAATCTAAGTCATTGTCTATATAATATATTAATATTAGTATATATATATAATATATCATATATATATACTTATAATATAGTAGTATATATATATATATAGAGGTTATTTGTTTTCGATAGCAGTCGCAGC
>VALG01013989.1:0-19098 GCA_009835305.1 Ipomoea purpurea
TGGAAATTAGGCCGTGCAACAGCCACACCCGCCCGCTGTACCTGAAGATGTAGTAACTGCCACCAATGGCCACGTGTGCCTCGGGGTTGAAGCATGGCCATCGTGCTATACCCCAACCACTCAAAGGTAGCAACTCTACCGCGACGGAAAGTCACTACATCATCATCAGACGTCCTCGCGGTAGAACCCAGCAACATTGGAACGCTCCGACGCTGACGAGTTCTCCGAGGGCGCCTGACTGGCTGAACCTAAGACACCGTGGAATGGAGTTCTGGTTGGTGTTTAAGTTACACATTCCAGTCCCCCAACCTCTAGCTGTGTCAGCAGGCCCTCAGAGTCAGGACCAAAACAAAGGAGACAAACTGACCAGTAGAGTTAGCAGTTCCTGGAGTAAGAAAGAAGAATTAGAAGAACCCACCCCCATCATTTCGGGATGAATACTTGTGAGAAGCGCGGGCCAGGCCCTGAGCAATGATAAAGGAACTGTGTATAGCCCCTATTAGAGTGAAGACCCTCCTGTGATCGAGTATCTACTGACCAGATATAATGGAGACTGTGTGTTTAGCCCCTCTAAGAGACGAAGACCCTCATGTGATTGAGTATCTACCTGACCAGATGGTAATGGAGACTGCGTGTGCAGCCCTCTAGAGAGTGAAGACCTCATGTGATCGAGTATCTACATGTGGAATCATTGACAGGGTCCAGGGTAGGTGGTATAGGCCCCATGTTTACTTGAGACTGTGTGTTATGCCTCTCAAACAGCTGAGATTAGGTCCTCTTGTGATTGAGCGTGAGGGTCCTGAGGAACCTCACCATGACCGAGAACCGAGGCCAAGGCCATCTAATGCACTATCAAATCCTGGGCGGCACCCCATGGGCTGGCTCAGGTTCCTGGTCAATTTGAGTATGGGCCCTCTTGAGCCTGTTCTATAATCTGTCATCCTGTAAAAGATTAAAAGCATTGCTAGTAAGAGATATGGGTAAGAGGCCGGGGTTGGGAACCGACAAGCCCAGCTCAGGTGCAACACTTGAAGTGCAGGCCTATCCCCAACATGGGGAACTAGGAAAGTCACATTACCCAAAACCCTGATCAATAACCGGCATTGCCCTTATCTTGTCTCCGTCTTTTAGATGTGTTTCTTCTTTGGCGTTGATTCCATCCTGCATTCCGAGCTGCATGGCTCTGAGTGCCCGGGGCCGACCAATCCCACCTCCTGCCCCATGATTGCCTCCACCAGAAGTGGGACCTCACGGGGACAGATGGTGGGTTATTAGGGCCACCACCGCCTCACCACCGTCTGGTGGGGGGGTCTGGTGGTTGGCCTGGGTTGCCCAGGTGGTGGACCTCGTGTGGTTGGCCATGTCCACCAGCTGGGCCTGCAGGCCTAACTCCAGACGACATGTCGGGGCCAAATGCCTTGTTTCCTGCAATTTAAACAATATGAGGAACTTTCTCATATTCAATAGTTTGCCAAAATCCATCATCCTCCTTGCCTGGTTTCTTACTACCCATTCTGATAAACATTCTAGTCTTAAGTGGCTGTAGGAGGTCAACCTCTACCTTTACCTTTGCCACATTAGGCCTAGAAAATTTAGCTGTTGCAGCATCAACATGCAAGAACCGGCCCAATGGCTTAACAATTGTTTCAAGCTGGAATAGAAAAACAATTTGCTTTCAAATTAGGCAATAAAACCCACACAGGGGCCAGAGATGTTTCAAATGAGTATCGAAATCTGCAGTCCACCTGAAAAACGCATTGGATTTTTCCATTAAAAGAAATTGACCCTTAACTAAAATGTCCACACATCATCGGATGAAAAAGCCAAAAACACATGTCTAGGGTCCATTAGACCAATTTCAACTGTACCCACGAAGCAAAAAAGTTTTAGCAAAATAAGACCGTATTTCAACTAGGGGCGGTCTACCATGAGAAATTTTCAACTAATAATATTTTCAATTTTATTCATTTGTTGGATTTCATTATCTTCAAATGTAATGCATGGTCACCACGTTATTTCTACAATTTTTCAGAAATAATAGGCACCGGGATAGACTACAAAATTGACACATTATGACCACCTGGATTCGAACAGTAACATTGAGCAAAGGAACGAACCTGCGAACCCCACCATGGGCATTTGGGCGCGAATTGCCTGATTTAACTCTGTCCACCTTGACCCGTGAACTAGGAACTCGACCTGATTGGTTAGTAGAAATAGGCAAGTGCGAATGTGCGATTGTGTAACATTTGTCGTGACATATTACGAGATTGGTAGCATTTAAACTCCATCCGTAACATTTGAACAGTACCTGTACCATTACATTCCTATCGCAAAGTGGAATTAGGCATGGGATAGAAGCAAAACATTATTTAAATCCAATCCTGCCCATTTAAATTACCCACGTTAGAAGAAGTGGGCAAATTACCACCACCCACATTGGAAACATTATTTGCAAGTCTAGAGTTTAACTCATGCAAGAATTTATTATCTGCATTGGTAATTAATAAAATTATTTCTTCACGTGGCGCCCCACCTCACCACGCATGGAAACACCATTATTTGAAAATATGGGTGCTGGTCATTTAATGTAGCATGATTAAAATGGGATTAGTACTAACAATGCTTGAATTCAAGACATGTCTATTTTCACTAAGGCCACATCATTAACATTAGATTGATTGCCAGAGATTAAGCAGCCAATATTAACATGACTGCCAAGATTAGCATGTACATTAAGATAATTAGTAGAGAACATTAACTACTCTATTAAAATTTTAGTCATTAAGCTCCAAGAGAAACCATAGGCATTAGTGCCAGCTAGTGACATTCGAATAGTCAGTAAGCATTATCAAAGAGTATGTGCATGCAAAATTGTGGCATTAATAATTGAAACAATCAATCATTACCAATCTGCCGAGTTTGAAGGCACCCAGATTAGAGCCTCAATGTTACATTGGGAAACATTGTTGGCAATATTTAAAGTTTGACTCATTGCAAATTATTAACAATTACCAACATCAGATAAACTGTATTTAGTGGTCAGTAGCAACCAGAACATTCGAGAGTCCACTCATTGATTTGTAATATTATCTGACGCAGCGTAGCAGCCAAATTTAGGATGCAGTGTTTCGCAGTAATTAAATCAATATTTTGCAATGTGATGTCTAGGTTCTGTAGCTAAAGCCAAATTAAGTGGCGCCCCCCCTGCAACGATTAATGGTGTGTTCCAGTAGCAATCAACGAACTAGCATTAGCATTAAACCCTACTAAAATCAAAGATCCACCGAGAGCACCCAAAATTAGTATTATGCAAATTATGAACAAATTCACCTGGGGCCACCATTGGATAATCTGTCCCAGACTATTGAACGGACACCTATATATACTCATGGACTGGGACACCACTTCTTCTAACTAATATGGCCTGAACAGAGACCAAGACTGATCGGGGACCACATGAGAGGCCGTAATGTCGGGCGGGAGAACCACTAACTCGCGGAGAAGTAAACACAAACGAAGGAGGGGTCTCAACGTGGGAGCCAGGGCGCCGATCGTATAAGCCACCGGCGGAGGTGCTGGACTGAAAGTCGAAGCCAAATTTGAACGGGCCATAGACAGAGAAAGAAGGTCGTGGACCTGATTGAACGCGATCGGGCTTGTGAGGGGCAATCCGCCAGCCGCAAGTCTTGTGAGCGCCGATGTAGGAACGTAGAAACCGGCTCGCTGAAGGTCCGCGAGACATCGATGGACCACTTGGTCGGCGGTCTCAGGGGGGGTTCTGATGGAGGAACGCCGTCCTCCATGACCGCCTCACCCAACCAGAGACGGCCTTCAAGCAAAGGCACCGGGGGAAGGACTGCGAACGAAGGAGATTTGTTCGTTAATTTTTTTTTCGTAGAGGTTTCTCGCAAATCGCCGAATCGCCAGAGCGCTGAGAGAGAGAGAAAGCTGGGTTTAGGGTTTAGGGGGTTTTGGGTTTAGGGTTTGGATTTTTTTTTTTTTTTTTTTTTGGAAAACTGGACTTTTTATTGAACAATCCAAAACATCAAGTCTACAAGAGTGACCCAAAAGTGGGTTCCACTTTAGAGAGCATATCAAGTCTATACATAAGCTAATTAATTACACCTAATGGGTCAACGGCCTTTATGAATACTAACAAGAGCAACTGCTCCCTTATTCGGCATGCAAATGTAGTTCCCCATCAGTGCTTCACATTCTCACTCATTCAAGCACAAACAAAACTAAAAAAACACAAGCCTTGCTCCTCCACAGGGTGGGACCGGGACTTTAGACCAAACACTTCTACTACTCCACCCTACAGGATGCCCCTCAACCCCGCCCGTACAGAGCTCTGTATTTTTATCGGGGAGGTCTTAACGACGGACATCCGAGCAATGGCCTCCCCTAGATCACTCTCCCACAATCATGCCCCTACTACTGCACAGAGCTCGCGTTTTTACCAGTAGCGGGCTTGGGAGGCATGTCATGAGAGCAATGATTCTCACCACCCACCCTCAAAGGCATAGGACTTAAGCTGCATAGCTAACTATGTTTTATCAACTTAAACCCTTATTCCTAGCCTTTGAGCAATGGTATCCCAAACTCCCCTTTACTTTTACTCACATCTCACCCCTAACACTCAATCTTTTCTGCAATGGATGACTTCCCCTTCATCATCTTTCCCCCTTTTTCCTTTCCCCCTTTCCCAAGCATTTGAATCAAAGTCCTCCCACCTCAATGGGCAGGTAGCAAGGCAGAAGGCTCATCCAAGCACACATTCATGCACCCTATCCCCCCTACCTCTACTCCCTCCCCAGCACAAGGTAGAGGGTATAATTTGCCAAATAAGGGAGCTTTTTGGTCTCCCAAGTCTCATAAGTCCTGCCTTTCGTACAGTCCTTTGCTCTCTATGGTCTTGTATGATCTTGATCCACTTGGTTGTTCAACAAGGCTCAGCTTTCCTTTTCCTTTGTATCCTCCAGCCTCAGCTCCTAGGTACCTGCAGTTATCTTTCTTCAAAAACCTGCACAAAACTGGTTTCATTTCTTAGCAGATCCACCAAACAGAAATCTGCCCCAGCTGGTTAGCCAAGGCTGGCTTCATCCCAGCTGTCAGTCCCCTCAGCGGCTGATTTACCCTCAGAACTGCCCAGTCTTAGCAGCTCATCACTGGGTCAGTTGTTTGTTTTCGACTGAGCAAAACTAGTTCTCAGCCTATCTGCTTCATAGGCTAATTCACTCAGGCCTGTTTCCCTCAGAATTGCCCAGGCCTGCAATCCTTCATTGGGTCATAACTGACCTGCAGATCTTATACAGGCAAAAGCAGCCTCAGTTACCTTCATAGACACTTCTCCCACATGCACTGTAACCCTCAATAGCCACCCAGTGCCAGCAGCTCATCCTTGGGTCTTATGCAGGTCAGTTCTTCCAGCTACAATTCCCTCAATTGAACCATATCATTAGGGGTGGTCCCTTTAACTTCCTGTTGTTCTTGTTTTTTTTTTTTGGATATGAAGGCAGCTCCTCCCTTGTTTTCACTCCTCCTTATGCCCCCCCCTCTGCAATTCAAAGAGTGGCCCAGCAGCTCAGCCATTCCTTATCCCACTGAATCAGCTCCAGGCACAAAGGAGAAGTGAGGCCCTTCCAGTGCCAGGACCCTCCAGAATCCTGTTGGAAGCCCCTTCAATTCTGCTAAAAATGACATCCATCTCCCTGCAGCTATCAGCCAAGCACCTAGCCACACAATTCACTTGGCTCCCACATCTTCTCCACACCACCCTTAAACCCTGAAGCTTGTTGACACAGACTCTGATCCATGTCACAATCCCCTTCCATCACTATGTTCCCTATTTTCTTTCTCCTGCACCAGGCCCAACAATCTTGGACCATAACAATCATCAATGCACTTATATCAAGATTATCCCTAGCTCCATAAGCCCCTGCAAGACAGAATTCCCCTTTACAATTCCTCACAAAAAAGCTGCAGCCCTTTCCTTCTCTATTTGTGCTATATTCATCTTGATCCATCCTCTCTCTGGCTTGCACCAGCTGGCCTTCTTTGTAAGTCTTTTCACACCCCAAAACTCTCTGCCCTTTTTCAGAATGTATTTCCAGTTTGGGGGAAATAAATCCCAACTAGGCCACTTTCTGGTAATGCATTCTGCCATATCTTTTGAGACTTTAAAAATAACCCTTTGGCAGATGGAGCCTCCCCCCCATACTTACTTGAGTGAAGTGCACCCATAGCTCCCAGACCCACCAACATTGGCAGTCTTTCAGCTAGAAATTTCATCATTCTATTCTTCCACCTTCCCTTCCACCAAGCCTGACACACTTGTCTCACCCCAAACATCTGCACCCTGAAACCCCATAGACTTTGCCAAAGAATTCCATACTTTCTTGGCTGTATCCCCTCTACAAAACATATGCTGTAGACTACAAAAGCCAGGTTGCACACAAAAGGGCACTTAGATGCAATACTGTATCAAATTTAATCAGTTCTCATCTGAGGGTATCTTACCCTTAAATACTTCCAGGTTAGGAATTGACATTTTCCAAGCCACCCCTTTTGCCACAACTTTTTACACCATGTAAGGTCCAATCTCTAACCTCTTCTGTTTTTCTTCACTAGCTTTTTTGCAGATTCAAAACTGAAATTCATCTCCTGTAGGCTCCAAAGTACCTTATCCTTTACCCCAGGCCTCAAGTTGACCCTTCTATTCCCATCATTGACTCCCAGTCTGCCTAAGTCCAGAATCCCCTCCACTACCACATCTTTCAACTGATCTCTGGCTTTTTCCTTCCCTTCAAGGTTCAGCACCTTTGCTAATGGTCATTCTCCTGTCCAATTATCACCACATTCACCTCTCCTTTCCCCCACTCTCCACTCAATTGCTGCTTCTGCCTTTTCTCTCATCTACCATTCTTCTCCAAATATGGGAATCACTATATTGCCACCCTTTAGTCACAGGCATTGGAGCTGCTGCAATACTTAACAAGCATAATTAGCCTCACAAAGTTCTCCACTCCTCAAGTTCCACCACATTCTCAATGAAGTGCATCAACCATCTCTTGCATGCCTGTAAACCACCCTCCCTCCTGAATTGGTTTACCAGATTTCCCATGAACTCCAATGGTATTTTGGTTTGCCTTCATGGCATCCCCAGAAAAATTGCAAAAGTCTTCTCAATTTGCTTTATTACTGCTTTTGGAGGATTAACAGCATAAAAGACATGTGCTGGGATGCCTGTAAAAACTGTTTTTATAAGAACAGATTTCCCTCCCTGAGATAGTAGTCTTGTCTGCAGCCTTTTGCATCTTTTTGTGATCTTGTCACCACACCTTCAAGAGTTCACCTTCTTCTCTTCCCATTAAATTGGGCATTCCCAAGTATGTGAAAGGGATTTCTGTACTGGCACTTAGTTCACCCTTTCATCTATCCACCCTCCTCAGCAACGTTTTTGTGCATGTAAAAGGCACTTTTTCCTGTTACTAGCTGCCAGACTGCCTCTCATATGCCTCCAACACCCTATAGTCTATATATTCCTCCCCACTTTCCAGTTGTAAAGACAATCATGTCATTGCAAATGCTAGATGACTGATCTGAGGACCCTTCCTCAGCTGGTGAAAATAGTGACATTTCCTTGCTTATCACCTGGACAGTTTCAGCCTGTTAGGTACATACAGGCTAGGGGACAATGGAGGGTTAGGTTAGGGTTTAGGGTTTTTTTTTTTTTTTTTGTTTTTTTTTTTTTTTTTATGAAACTTGATGTATATAATCATAGTCAAAGGATGGCATAAGCTACAAAAATGTTTTTGGCCCCAAGTGAGTGACCATAAGCGCGCCCAAGAGTACATATGAGGTGGGTCCCAAAGTGACCATACTCTACCAAATTGGTCAAATGACCATTATCTACCAACATACATGGCTAACCACTCTCAAGGTGCATAGATGGCTAACCATCCATGCAATCGGTCCAAATGAAGTACCAATGAGCTGCGCATCTTAGTTGCAGACAACATGCTTCGGCCTTCTTCATCCACTTTACCTCGTTCTAGGTCCCCCTCCCCATGCGAACTCCTTGTGAGCATGCCCCTCCTTCCTCTCCAACATCCCTCGAGCTCCTTCTTGGCTCCCTTGGTTGAGCCTTTCGGCTTATGCTAGCTCCACGTGTATTTGCATTGGTTCCTTTGCCACCCTACCCACAGAGCCCACTCTCGCAAGTGATTCCGTGTTAAAGTTGACGGGGATCCCAGTCAATGATCAAAAGGACAATTTACCATTCCTTGTATCCTCCAAGCCTAGCTTATATCCCAAAAGCGCGGGGTCAATTTTCCCCGCACAGAAGATCCTGCGTATTACCGGGGAAAACTACATTGTGTCAGCCATTATTCCGACACTATAAGGGCGTGAGAAGACTCACCCAAGTTGCAGATCTCTTACGGGATGGCCACCACACGACCATTGCTAATGTTTCCATTTGCACAAGGAGACCATTGCACCCCATAAGCCAATGCATGATAGCGCCTTCGTAGCCCCTATGTGCATAACCCCCAAGATGGCACCCCTTACTAATGCACTTTGGCATATACATAAGGAGACCATTTCCCCTTGAGAGCCATGCCATAGTGAGACAGGGGGGGCCACCCAATCTGCCTAATGCTAAAATCCTTCCCTTTACACCATTCTGCCATCTTTTCTTTCTTGCCCCCTTTTTTCTTTTTTTCTTTTTTCAATGTGCCTTCCTTGCCTATTATTCCATTTTTATTTACCCCAGCCTGCCATCACATGAAATGGTACCAAGAAGCAGAATTTGAGTAGGATCTCCCCAGTTAACCTTCCATCTTCACATACCCAAAAAGAACATAGCCTAAGGCTCCATCCCCCCTGCCTTCGTAGATGGAACTCTTAGACTAATACCCAGGTATATGCATTACAAAAAAGAGAACCAAATTTGTTCCAAGAGGCAGGCAATGTTCCCCAGGACCCCAGCATAAGCCAAAAGTTCAACCTGCAGGCCAAGATAAACCACCTTAACAATACTCAGCCCAGAATGAAGTAAACCATACCCACATTGTGTTCTCCTATGCTGGCTCTAGATGAACTTCAGCTTCAGATCTGCCTGTCCTTTGCGCCAAAGTGTCTGCTAGATGCTGCAGGGCCTTTCCCTACTTCATTCTTTGGGCCCAACTTGTCTGGCCTTTGTCTGCCCCCCAGCTCCTGTTTCCTGGCTCATCATGGCCTGGATCAACCCTCAGAGACTTAAATCCCTCTAAGCCCATCATCAGTGTTGTGGCCTTCCACTCCTGGCTTGCTCTGCTCCTTCTGCTGCATCAGGCAGGCCTCATGGCTATGTCATGGCCAGGCACCAGAGAGAAATAAGGAATCCCCTCCGGACTTAGCAGGGCTGCAAAAGCCCTCTGGGGAGTCCCCCAATCTTCCAGATCCATGCACTCCTTCCAGCCAAATCTTGTTGGGCCAGCCAATTTTGGTCCCCCTTACCATTCCCTTTTTCTTTTTGCACATCCTCCTCTGTATCCTCAATCTCTCTGATTGCCCTATACCTAGCAGTACCCCACCAAGGGTCATCGAGTTGTGTCCTGCATTCATGATCTTGCGTCTCATTTCCTTCCTTCCTTCCTTCTGCCCAAAGTACCTTGAGGCCTCACTTATATCTTGCTCCCTCTTGCATATCCTATGGCCCAATCCACCCCCTCATCGCCCCATACTCTGCACCCCTCATATGTTCTCTGTTTTTAGTCATAAGACAATTGGCCAACTCAGTCATTTCTCACAAAGAAGTCTGGCCTCATACTTTCTCTCTTGCACATGGATCTTGTCTCCCTACTCGCTCTCATGATCTCTCGTCCTCCGCCCAGCCTTATATAGCGCTCGCGCTCGGTGCGTCAAGAGGAAGTCTCTCTTCTCATTATAACACACCTCCTTACTGATAAGTTTCCCCTATCCCTTCTCCTGCTTAGTTTTTCTTAGTCTAACTTGATTTGCCATGTATCTGTATTGAATTGTCTTACAAGAACCTCGCTTGGCTAGGCCCATACTCGATGTTCCAATCATTGTATGGTCATATCCAGTCATGCCTTTTGTATCTATTGGAACCCCCCTTCTATCCCTTGCACAGAGCAAAGGCGTCTATCATGATTTTGTCATACGTGACACATTTTTGGAAGTAGCCTGGACCGGACAATTAAGTTACCTCCCACATACTTGAGTCCGAACTCACGCTGTGTAAATCTATGACTTGTCCTCATACCTGAATCTTTATCAGTCTATTCCATTGACCCTTTTTCGCCCACCACTCATTGCCATACTGTGCCTTTTAATACTTCTCAACTTCGTATTCCACCCCCAGTGATATTCTTCGAAAAGTGAGTTACTCGCAGTTTTCCTTAAGCAGTCTCTCCCCCAGTGCAAAGATGTGCTCCAAACATGCAAGCTGCCTGCCACCTAACACAGCAGTTACATTTTGATCGGCAACATAATTTCCCAGTTTTTGCTGCTAGAATGTCATCAGCTGGGATTCTTTTTCTTGAACGAACCTCCACGGCCGAGACAATGAGGCTCCAATGGGACCTGCTTTACCACACCTTTTTACACCATTATGGCTTGTCACTCTATGCCTTCCCTATCCCCTCCTTTCCTGCTGAAAGGGAAACCTCGTTGGCAACTCTGCAAAAACTAAACTTCCCTTTCTTTACCAGAGCTTCTATACCAGCAGCCATCTTCTACTCCCTCCTTTATTTTGTGTCCTGCCAAGATGATCTCTCCATCCCTCCTCAGGTGGTCCCCCACTTCCCACTCTCATTCTTGCCAGAATTCTTTTAGGAACTCTTTCGATCTCCCTTTTCCACTCAACCCTTTAGCTGCTTTGCCCTATGGCTCCTACCCCCCTCCCGTGACTATCCACCATTATGTTTACCTTCCCTCTCCCACTTTCCAAGATTATTTACTTTTCCATACCACCACTGTCCCTTATTTCACTCATCCTCTCCGTACATGAAATCAATAATATTGGCCATGTTTTACTCACTGAGATGTGCCCCTTGACAGTATTTTGCCCATTCATGTACTCTTTCCCACACAGATTCTTTCCGGCTCTAAAATGCCACACAAATTTCACCCCTGCTGCCTCACCATCTCCTCACACTCAGAAAGCACACCCCTCCTTCCTCTCATTTTTTTTCCATAAGAATCCCAGTGAGCGTGGGCTCAGTTGGTCTTATATTTAGCTTTCCTTCCCCAGATCCCCAAAGAGGACGTTAGCTCAAAGATCATCTCAATCCTCTTAATAACTTGCTTTGGGGGGGTTTATAGCTGAAAAGATGTGCATGGGAATGGCCTGGAGAACAGACTTGACAAGCACTGCCTTACCCCCCTGAGAGAGGAGCCTGTTCTGCCAGCCCCCATGCATTTTCCATTCACTTTAGCAATTAGAGCTTCAAACAGGCAGATTCTTTTTCTCCCCCTATATACTGGGCAGGCCCAATAAGTAAGGGAAAAATTTCATATGTTGAAATTTGGAATTCCCCTTACTTTTCTGATAACTCTCCTCCTCCCCCCCTCATGCATGAAAAAACACTTTTTCTTATTCACAAGCTGCCCGATTTCTCTCATTGATTCAATTGTTTCCATTGTTTTTCTGTAAACTCCTCCCCCTTCCAGAAGTAAAACCATTATTGTCTCAACAAATGATAGATGGGTGATCCTAGGCCCCCACTGGCCTGTGAAAAGGCCAATCTTTCATTGAGCCTCAACATGCTGGACAACAATTCAGATGCTATTATGAAGAGACTTAGGGGATAAGGGCCACCCTGCCTCAATCCCCTATAGCATTAAAAAATCCACATTGGTTTCCATTCACAAAGGGGACAGAATACATATATTATTGATATTTCTCCTCACTAGGTCTATCCATTGCTCACAGAAACCAAATTTCCTTAAACTGCAAAGACACAGTTCCAAACATCCTATCATAAGCCTTTGTCATGTCCAATTTTAAGACAACATCCTCATTTGAGGGTGTCATCCCATGACAAAAAGCTCCTGTGTTAGCAAAAAAATGTTGTCTTTATGTTTCTGTTTTTCACCAAACCCAGCCTGAAATGGTGAAATGATTCTGGGGGGGGCTAGCAATCAGCCAGTCTCACCACCAGATCTTTGAAATGGACCTCATTACAGAAATTACTAAGGCTGATAGGCCTAATTCTGCAAAAGAGGCTGGGTTTGGAACCTTTCAGGTAGCAGCACACATGGCAGTATGAGTCAGGAATTTTGTTAACACCTTACCTTCAAAAGAAGCTTTCAATCAACCTGCAGAAGATCTATTTTATGATTTCCCAGCACTTCTGGTAAAACCACCACCAAACCATCTGGGCCTGCAGCACTATTAGGGTCCATGCTATAAACACTTTCCCTAACTTCTGCAAGAGTGGGCTTGGCAGTGAGCCTCCTGGTTTTCTTCATTAGTTACCCTTCCCTGCAAACAATCAAGAGATGTTAGATCAAAATCTGCTTCCTCCTGTGTGAACAGCTTCTGGTAAAACTGCACTGCTAGCTCCCCAATCTTGCCCTGGTCAGTTACCCAGTTGCCTTCCCCATCCTTGACCTTGTGGATTATCTGCTTTCTCCTCATTTCTTTCACCAAACGTATGAAAATAGTTGGTGTTTCTCTCCCCTTCCACTACCCACCTCATGTGGGCTTTCTGCTGCCAGAATCTCCTCTCTTGACACACACTTTTTCAGTTTTGCTCCAACTCCTTGTACAGGATCAGGCTTCATCAGAGGGGTAATATGTTGATAACCTTTCCTCGTATCTCCTTCAAACTCTCCTCCACCTTCTTGGTTTCCTTGAAAACTATCCCCAAAAGTTCCCCAATTCCAGCTTTTCAGCACTTCCTTTACATTTTTGAGTTTTGTTTTGAATTTGTGCATAACATTACCATCTACTTGGATTTCCCAGGCTGCCTTAACCACTCCCAAGAATTGTTCATGGTCAGCCCATATGTTCAGGAACTAAAGGGTTTCCTGCCCAGCACCAACTGTGGTTGCATGTCAATCATCATTACAGAGTGGTCTGATGACATTTTGGAGAGGTATTGCACATGGTCCTAACTTTGTCTTCCCAGAGGACCATTGATAAAACTTCTGTCCAACCTCATCCATACAGACTGGTCCCCTCTCCTTCCATTCCACCATGTGTATTGTGTTCTCATAGTATGTCACATCCTCAAGCCTGCTGAGTACAACAATTCCTGAACTCAATGCTTTTGGCCATGTTTATGTGGCAAGCACCCCTTTTCTTTTTCATGGCTCTAAGATACCAATTGAAATCTCCAGCAACCACCATTGGGCCTTGCCCTTCCTGCCCCCACCATGTTTTTCCATTACAGTCCACAATTCCTTCTTTTTTCTTATATCACAGCTAGCCTATACCCAAGAGAATGTGAACTGGAGCATCAGTTCAGGGGATCCTTACTGTTAAGGTCACCATTTGTTCCCGATTTCCATTTCATCCACTGTTGTCTCATCTGTCCAGTATTCGTCCAGCTAATACCCATATCTTGTACATTCCAGCATTGTTTTGGCATCCCATTCTAAATCCCACTCTCTTCTTCCACTTTCATCCTCTAGGTTCTTATTAGGCATAGACCCTGGGTGTTGTTAGCTCTCACCAAGTTCTTGAATCTATAAAGGGAGCCTTTGGGAGCCAACTCCCCTTACATTCCAAGCCTAATGAATTTAAACATTGCATTGGAGGCAATCCTTCCTTCCTTTCTTCAGCTCTATTTCTTATTCCTTCTCTAGTCCTGGGAGACCACCCAGTTCTTTTCATTTCACTATCAAATTCATCTATCCAACTCATCCCATTTCCTCCAACTCCCCTTCCTCACACTCATTCTCCAACTGTCTCTTCATCTGGGACAAAGTCCTCATCAGCTTCCCTTCTTTCTCCTGATCTGTGCTCTCACCCTGGATCCCAATGCAGCTTTAACCCCAAATTCCTTTTTTCCTAGGGCTTTTGAGGGCCTGAAGGCCCCTCTTTTCCCAACCATCATGCCTTTTTTTCCTTGCCTTTCTCCCCTCCTTCTTCCTCCTCCCCTCGAACACACCCCATCTCTTCTTCATATAAGCAGGTACTTTACTTTCCTCCCTCTTTTCTCCTTCCTTGTTTTCTCATTGATTTTTCCATCTTTTTGTTCCCTCCAATATTTCTCCTTTCCTTTCTCAATTTTCTGCTCTTCTTCCTCCTCCTCCCTCATTCTTTTTCTGTTCTGCCCCTCTCTTCTTTCAATCTCCCTTTCCCTCCTCCCTTCCACCCTCTTTTTTCTTTCTTCTTTCCCAGCTCCATTACTCCTCTCCTCTAGCCTGGCCTGCTAGTTTCCTGCCCATGCTCAGGCCAAAGACCTGAGCTGTGCCCTGGTGCCTTTCTTTCATTGCTTTCAGCTCCACCTGCAAAGGTTGTTTTAGTCTCCCATATCTTACAACCCTCTGCTGCATGGACGCATGCTTGAATCATTTGGTGCAGTAGAGAGGGATTACTTTCATATTCAATTTTCTGTTTATACCCCTCCCTCTCTTTCCCTGGTAACCTCGAAAATCCTATGAAGACCTCAGTCACCAAAGGCTCTTAGAGGGTCCACTTCATTTTACTCTAGCGCATAGCTTGGCCTGGTGAAGTTATAGTTGATAATCTGCAGCTAGAAGCTTTTCCCCATTGGCCTACAGATCTGTTTTAGGACAGCCATATTAAAGAGGTTTGCACTTAGTCTTGGCAAACCATAACCCAGACCTGAGCCATACTTGATTCTTTTCAGGTTGAAGAATCCCAACACATCTGAAAAGCCTTCATTGGAAACTTTCCATCAAACCATATCTGTTCTTTCAGCAGCACAACATTGCAGTCCTCCTCTTGTGAAAAGGAGAGGAATACATGCCTGCTATCTACCCAGCCCACCATCACAGTCCCTTTTAGTTTTGAACTTGGCTGTGATATATTTCTAATTTCATCCATCAGGAGGTCTGCCCCTTGTGCTCTTCCCAATTAACAAATGTTTTTCTATTTCATTCAGTTGACTTACTTCACTCTCTTTCAATCTTATAGCAGGCAGACCATCCTGCACCTCCAGGACTTTCTCAGTTATTTCCACTTTGGGCAAGCCACCAACACCACCTCCTCTCCACCTTATTTGAATTCTTTAAAGAGAGAAGTCATTGGTGGTTTTTGGCTTCCCTGTTGCAGGGGCTTTATTTTCCCAGCTGGGCTGTTTGGGTTACCCCACACAGCCTTCTTGGGAGAATTGA
The DNA here is from genome assembly GCA_009835305.1 of Ipomoea purpurea. Lineage (NCBI taxonomy): Eukaryota > Viridiplantae > Streptophyta > Magnoliopsida > Solanales > Convolvulaceae > Ipomoea > Ipomoea purpurea. Next base: position 15,322 of record VALG01013989.1, read on the forward strand.
TTTCTTTTCATATCCTTGTCCTTCGAAACCCCTTTAGAGGGCATTTCGACAAACAGGTTCTGTGCAATCAACTCCCTTGTTCTATTATTCTCATTTGCATTTTTACAAACAGATGGTAGGTTTACCTGAGTCGTTTTTTCCTCCCCTTGTTAACTTGTCTCTGAATTTCTGGCCAAAAGAGCATCTCTAAGGTGCTCGGATTCTCCCCCACCACCGTGCTCGGATCTGTCGCAGCTTCAAACGTCTCGATTACCTCTTGCACGAGTGATCTGCTACTAGTTCCACCAATTTCATCGGATCACTGCCTGCTTTCATCCTAATTGCCTCCAGTGTTTGATTATCGATTTGCATTCCCACCGGACCTACTCGAACTGGTATCTTCCTCAATTGCGCGTCCAGAGCCTCCCCCGATGTCTCACTGTCACTCTCAAACCCCTCTGCCCTAGCTTTTTGTACAATCTCTCCCATTTGCCGATTGAGAGCCTTTACAGTGGCTAGATTCTTTGGATGTCCAATTAAATCCATATTTCGCCATTAGATCCCTCCACAGCGTTTAGTATTCCGGACTTGGAGAACTTATCGCAGCAGAGTCCTCCGATTCGTAACCTTCGCTTCGCAAATTCGAGGAGTTCTCTCCGCGCTAGAAATTTTTGGCCACTTCAATCGGGTTTCAAATCCATCCAATCGATTCCTTTTCCAACTCGCAATTTCGTTCTCCTTTAACGCTCTCTGCTCCAGATTAACAGAATCGACCATTGCTTCCATCGGAGGAGCCTCCAATTTGACCGAGGCCAAAAAGGTCATTTGACTTTCCTCCAAACTTCTCTGCCTCGCCATTCTTCCCTGAAGGTTTCCTCCGATCGATGATCTGTTTTCCAGATTTGGAGTCGCCTCTCCGAGACGAGCCAGATTTTCTGGTTTTGTTTTCCGCCGGCGACGTAACCAGTCGTCGGACCACCGCCGGCCGGGGCGGAGACGGCGGCGCCGGCAGTGTCTCCGCCCCGTCAGGTGGCAGCGTTGCCAATCAAACACCGGCCATTCTGGCCGAAAGAGCAAAGTTGTGTTATTTGTGGTGGTTTTGATATGAAAATTATGAATATTGAGAAAATTGCTTCAAATGAACATTTAGTAGGAATCCAATGGTTTAGTGGAATTCCTAGAGAGCTTTTTTTCTAGTGAGAGAAAGTAGAGAGGAGAAAATATTTGACCAAATGACTTGGGTTTGGGTTTAGGGTTTAGGTTTAGGGTTTAGGGATTTAGGGTTTGGGGTTTAGTTTAGGGTTTTGGGTTTGGGGTTTAGGGTTTTTTTTTTTTTTTTTTTTTTTTTTTTTTTTTTTGGAAACTGCAACATTTATTGAACAATCAAAAACCATTCAAGTTCACAAGAGTGACCCAAAAGTGGCCACTTTAGAGAGTAATATATACAAACAAGCAAGCTACTAAACTTGGCGAAGGCAAAAGGCTCTTCATGGAACTAATGAGAATGCAACGCTCCCTTCATTTGGCATCCGTACTAGTGGTTCCTCAAGCCGAGCAGTGGTCCTCGTGGCCCTCACGAACACACATCCAAGCACACACAAAATGTTGCTTTAAAAAAAAACACACCGGCACGCTTGGGGCCCACCCCCCCCAAAGGCTGCGGGACCGGGGAGCGCCGCATAACGAATAGCAGGAAGGGACAAACACTTCTACTCCACCACCTACAGGATGCCCCTCAACCCCCGCCCGTACAGAGCTCTGATATTTTTACTCGGGAGTCTTAGCGACGAACATCGCTGAGCAATGGTCTCGTTCTCTGTTCTGTTTTGCACGATGTTTCTATTCTTTCCTTCCACAAAGGCGATGTTCCTATTTCGCCCGTACCTCATCACCAGATCTCTGCGTTATGTAACCAGAGTCTCATCTCTCTGGTTGGCGTCCTTACTCGCCCTCCCGGGGGAGGCGCGGGATCCTGTGATATGGTCGGGGTACATATTTGTGTTGTTCGAGAGAGGAGATCATGCTTGCGCCGAGCGGGTTGTTAAAATAAAACGCAGAGATCTGTGCGAGTAGATGGGCGGTGTTGGGAGCTTGTGGAGTCTCAAGTCAGTTGTAGGATTGCCATGGGCTTCACGTTTCCCTGTTCAGTAAGTAAATTGAAGAGGTGAGAAACATTTTGGCATCAGATTGATCTCCAATTCGTGTGTATTGACTGAGAGTATTGATTAGACGTGTGCATCTTCACTTGATTAGCCACGTTGTCCTCCCCCAACTATTGGCAATCAATGTCAATTAGCTCCATACCCTGTACAATTTGATCTTTATGACGATATGTCAGTTCATTAAATGATTTTTCAAACAGACAAGTCCCTGATCCATTTTTGTTGCTTTGGGTTCCTGTCTTATGAGCTTCATCCAAATGTGACCATGAATTGATTCTGTCCTAACACCATGATTTACTTGTTCCAATACTCGAATGCTTTACTGGTAGAATGAAATGATGCCCAAAAATATTACCTTCATCTGCACGTCATCAAAAGTCTTAGATATGTTTTTCATTATTAGAATAAAAGCATTTTTGATACCAAAAGTATGAAAGTAGCTGAGTTTAGGTTCTCCTCGTTCTCCAAGGTCAAACCTTACGTACGGAGTGCTTATTGTTAAGAACTTGTGTATCACAAGCTGGTGATGGTGTGTGTAGCAAGCGGTGTTGATTGCTTCGCCCAATTCTTTATAAGTAGCTCGCTGACGATAATCATCACTCGTGCGGCTTTCTTTTAGCGTTCTATTTCTCCTTATCGGCTACACCATATTTGTTGAGGTGTACGTGCAAGCAGTAGTGATGTAGAATCTCTGGGAATTGCAATAGGCTTCAATTCACCTTGATTCACGAACCAGTTCCTATCTGATCCGGTTCGGAATTTTGGCAATTTTCAAGTCTTTCTCGTTTTGACAGATAGTTTATAGCTCTGGCACTTTTGCTCCATTTCAATTTTCTTTTGAGAAAATATGTCCATGTGTACCTGGAAAAGTCATCAACAACAACTAGGTTATATTCTTACCACTTAGACTTTGCTGGGGTCGTACTGAACCAAATAGATCCGATGTGTAGTAGGACTTAGTCAGGTCATTGATTGTAGATTCTTGAGCTTTGGATTGAAGATGACTTGAATTGCTTTCCTCTTTGGCAGCCATCCACATTATTGTCTTTCTTGCATAGACAATGTCGGGTGAGACACTTCAACTATTTGTTTCTTGCTAAGTTGTTGGAATAGTCTTGAAGTTTTAGCATGATTCAACTTCTTGTTTCATTCCCACACTTGTTGCACTGTGAGTTGTTTGCTAGTAGACACCCACTGATTCTTTTGTTGATGTTCCAAAATCCACAACGACATATTTTCCTTTCTTATTCCTTCGGAAGAACAACTATCTCATGTGAATTATTTTATCACTTGCACACTTTCTTTGAAGAACTCACTTCAGGAGTATCCTTATCGTCACAAAATTCGACTTGTACTTAACAAGGTTGAATTTTAGACCTTCACAGTGGAATGGGGATCTCAGTATTTCGATTGTATAAAGCCGAGTCTCGGGAAATATATCGTACCGATTCCTTTATGGTTATGCCGTATCGTTCATTTCCAGGAGACCACCGGATTGTCGAGGGGCGATGTTCCTGTCGTCTAAGTATGCGCCCTCTCGATACGATTAAAAGATAAACAATGACATTGAGCGCATGTCATCCCCGGGCGTGGGGTTTGAAGGAGGAGATTCCGATACTTTACTCCGATGTAGGTG
>VALG01013991.1:0-13368 GCA_009835305.1 Ipomoea purpurea
TATAGCCAATAATATTCATACCTGCAGTGGGTGGAACTAGAGACCATGTGTGGTTATGCATGAGAGCATTGAATTCTTGGTCCATGGCTTCACGCCACTCAGGATATTTGACAGCTTGAGAGTACATGTGGGTTCCGTGGGATGTACTTGAGCTGCTAGAGAAAAAAAGAGGAGCATCTGCGTTGCTGCGAGTGGCCATAGAGTGAGTACGGACATTGGCCATGGACCGCCCACGTGGATGGCCTCGCTGGCGAGCAACAGGCCTCCACAGGATCACCCGACGAGGCAACCTGTCCGGGATCCACGGCTGGTTCGAATGAAGCTGGTAGCGGCGGTTCTGGCGGCTCATCATTGGACATGGCAGGAATAGGTGTGCTGTGACTGAGAACAGATTCCACCCAAGGTCCAGAAAAGAGGAGATAGATCCTGCAAAGAAGTTTTAGTAGCAAAGGGGAAAACTTCTTCATCAAATCTGACATGCCTGCATGTGTAAATCTTATTAGTATGTAAGTCATGCATCTGTACCCCCCTAAAGGACTCAGGATAACCTAGGAAGACACATGGAGAAGACCTATTTGACATCTTATGACGATTATATGGTCGAAGATGAGGGTAGCATAAACACCCAAAGACACGAAGAAAAAAGATAGAAAGGAGGGGATTTATGTAATAGGAGATGAGGACTGGAGTTATTTAATATAGAAGATGGCATTCTGTTAATTAAATAGACAGCAGTCTCAAAGAAAAATCCCAAAATTTCAAAGGAACAGAGGCATGAGCTAGAAGAGCCAGACCAGTTTCAACAATGTGACGATGTTTTCGATCAACACGACCATTCTGTTTGTGTATAGGCACAGGATTGTCTATGTTGAATTCCTAATGAACAAACGAAGAATGCAACTTTTTGTACTCAGCACCTAAATCAGACTGAATGACCTTTATTTTGCAATTAAAACCGTTCAACAAGAGTACGAATTTTATCAAAGATGACATAAAGATCAGACTTTAATTTCATAGGAAAGAACCATGTATAACGGAATAGTCATCCACAAAGATCACAAAATAACGGAAGCCAGAAGTAGATAAAGTGGGCGCAGGACCCCAAATGTCTGTGTAATAAGATCTAGGACTTGAGAACTAGAGGAAGCAACACGGGGGAGGGAAAACGGGCAGATTTGCCTAATTGACACGCATTGCATAAAGAATTATGACAACGAATATTTATCACGAGACCCACTAACCAAACAAGAACGAAGTATATGGCTAAGAACACGGTTATGAGGATGACCTAGACGATTGTGCCAAGTGAAGCCGAGGCACGAGCGGAAATAAACGCTGACGGAGACGAACTAGGTAATGAAAGTGTGTATAGTCCCCCCGAACTATTGCCCCGAAGAAGTATTTCCTTGGTATCGATATCTTTTACAACAAAAAAGGAGGGGTGAAACTCAAAAAAAGACTTTATTATCGGATGCAAACTTCTGAACAGATAATAAAGAATTAGACAAACGCGGAACGTGAAGTATATCAGACAATGTAAATGATCTAGAAGGGGTATTAAAAGAGGCATGGCCAACATGACTAATAGATAAACCCATACCGTCACCGACACGTAAAGTGTCATTACCAGTGTACTTCTCCGATGTAGAAAGGGCAGCGATGTTCGGAGTTGCATGATTTGTGGCTCCAGTGTCCGGAACCCAAGTATGAGAATTTGACGAGGTTTTAGCAACTAAACCATTCTGAAACACCAAAATTAGCCTGAGAACCCGGAGCCCCTGAATATCGCCGAAAACAGTTGACTCCCGTGTGACCGAAACTTTTGCAAATTTGACACGGATCATTATAGCGCCAAAAACAATTGGCTCCCGTGTGACCAAAACGTTTACAAATTTGACACGGATCATCATAGCGCCAAAAACAATTGATCCACCTATACTGTCCAAAAAACAATTGAACTCCTGTGTGCCGAAACCTTTACAGATTTGACATGGATCATCGAAGCCCACGTTGCTGGCTTCCACGGTATTAAGGTTGCCACCGCAGCGCTGCATCTTCTTGATTTTATGAATCACAAAACCCTAGCTAACTGATACCAGATGAGAACTGATTGTATTATATTTCTGAACTTGATTACAATGCGATCAGATGATGTGAATATATAGAGTGAAGAGTCACAGTGTGACAATGATAAGAAGTAGAGAGTCACAGTGTGACAAGGATAAGAAGTCTAAAAGACTCATATACATAGAGTCCTAATATTCAAAAATTGCATTCACATAGCTTGATTCCTGCAAAGACATCAAGATACTAACAAAGAAAATATAATAACTTTATAAATATTATATATGACATTATTATATATGGTAGCAGTTGTAACTTATAAGGTTACTACCTTTTATATGTATTCATTACCTTATATTTGTAATACCTTTGTATAAGAATTCTGAGAATGAATGAGAAGATGACTGACCTTCCCTCTCTATTCTCTGTATTCTTTCTTCTGGTTCTTCTAACTTCTATGATTATACACACGTTATCAGCACATGATTCTTTACCCCACGGATTATTATCCGCTTTGATTTCTCTATCGTGACGCTAGTCTCCAGATTGGACTCAAGAAGACGAACGGCATCACCACAATCTCAATGAGCTTCCTCTCCCTGAATTAGCCTCCCGCCTCATCCGTCGCGCTGATCAAACTTCGCGCCATCACCGATCGGAAATCCAGGGACCTACCGCGGTGGAGGCTTGCAATTCAGCCGGTGGTGGAGACTTGCAATTCAGCCGGTTGATCAACGATCAGACCAGCGGGAGATGACCGATCGCGCAATATCAAAGGTTTTACGCTATCTCCATCGGCGGTTAAAAGTCTGGCGATGTCACTCCTCTACCGTCGCAAGGCCTCATCGTCTCTCAGCGACATGATCGGAATCCTCAATTTCAAGATCGGCAGTCGTTTGCGATCAATCACGTCGCGATTCCGATTTCGTCCTCGACGGCTTTTTGTCGATTGAGGCCTACCAGGGACGAACGGAGACTTCTGATGAAGTTAGAGATGGTGGGGATGCTGATCGCTATCATCAATATGTGGATCGCCAACCTTCTGCTGATAGCTACCACACCTCTTGTTGCCGATGTTCCCTGCTCCTGCCTCTTCCTGTGAGACTGGCTCAAACCATGTACAGGGAACTGGTTATTCCTTGACCTACAGCCTTAAGAGAGAGGAGGCCCAGATCTGTTCTCAACCGGTTTTCCAAGCATCGCTCTTGTTATCCCCGGTGCTAGATGCGCTGCCCGTCGTTGGCTGGGTTAGACGGATGGTCTTCGCTAGAAAATCACTTCAGGACGAGGAAGAGGGAGTTTCCAACATATAGGCTATGTCTGTGAGACCCGGCAGCCATTCTCGTCCAAACGACCGAGTAGACAAGCTTCCCTCCTATCTCGTAAGAATGACGAAGCTAAGTTTCTAGTAACATCTTCATCGTGTCGGTGAACGATATTTTTCCATATTTTCTTTTCTAATTTCAGTTGAATGATATCATGCATGTTTGCGTGAGTATATATATATGCATGCACTACGTAATTTATAAATGTGCATGCCCATGACGTACTCAAATGAGTTTTTTTTCTAAAGTAGAGAAGAATGAATGTGCAATTATGATGTACCGTGCATGACTCAATTACTTGAGTGCCTATATCTACATGCATTTGCCTTCCCCCGAATATCATATTCTATTTGTTACAAAGCAAATTGAATATATGTTCCTTCTCATTTGACTAAATTGAGCAGAGACATGAACATAAAGAGTTATTTATTTCTAGCTCTTTTAATTAATTAATATTTGCTATAGGCCTAATTGTTGAAGATTTATCACTAATAGCATCAAATTTTTCAATAATGATTTTCATTGTTAGATTGCACTGTCGTTGCTATTCTTAATTTACTCTTGTGATATCAATTAGATGATATGAGCGAGCTTAAATATTGTGATATATAGCATGAATATTGAATATAATTTTGCCTAAGGCGACAAGTCATAAGCACTAATTAAGAATTAACAACACTAGGACAATCTCTTATGAAAATTGACTTGTTATTTATTTAGAAAGTCAATGATTATTTGTCCAAGTTTAAGCTTAATTTATGGTGCTAGTCTTTATTTAGAAATCTTAATAGTATACGAGTCTCGGACATTGAAATCAATCAAAAATCTGAGTATTCCAAATAAGAAGATAGTGCCTAATTTATAATATAGTTGATTGCCCAGAAGGTACACACTAGAAGCATTAATTTTTATTTGTCACCCGTTGGCCTAAGCCAATAGACCCTAAGGTCAATCCCAAGAAGGTTCACATGAGTCTATAATATTATAAATATAATTATTACTTTACGACCGCTTAATGCATAGAATGCATGATTTCGAACAGTTAAATTCTTGTCATGCGGGAAAGTTAATTATTGAATTTTATTCTCGAGGTTATTTTTCAGATTTTTACTTTTTGAATGTTACCTTTCGAATGGTAACCATAAATTTCTTCTACTCTAGTAGTAAGTACATGACCAAGAATATTTTTAAATATGTGGTCTCATTGTACTTGTGAGTATCAACCATTGTATCTCCAGTAGTGGTACAGTGACAAGATATGCTAAAGTTTTGAATGTTATGTTATTTTTTTAGACACCAAAAATTAATATTTGTGGAAATAATACTCTTGAGTTTTAACTCTTTCCCTAACAATGTGTTTGGTCATTGCCGCTATTTTGTTTAATAATGTCTACAAAGACTCTGAATATGAATTGATCTTTGAGTGATAAATGGATCATGACTAGTGAATGAAGTATGCAACTTCTATTTTTTTTCAAATCCTATGTGCTTAACCAGTCAAAAGTGAGTCACATCAATGTTTGTTGCCTGAGCAAACAAATTGTTAATATTTGATAATTTTTCACCATCTATACTTCTTTTTGGCGTTTAATCTCCCTAAGATTGTCGAATGTTTTCATTCATTTTGTTCAATGTGTATGCTTGCCCTATTTGATTTTATATGCCACTTGTGGTAAATTTCATATACATTTGAGAACTTATTGTGTTGCGATAATCTTTACATTTTAGAGACCCAATTTTTAAGTATGACATGACCAATTGGGTAACGGAGGGCAAACATAATGAGTTAGATATTACAATTTTTATCCAGCATGTGTGAAGGAGAAATTATTGAATTATCTGCTTTGGGGATATAGTTTTTTTAAATCCAAATATTAACTCACTGCATATCACAAATCCAATCCCTTAAAGATTGTTATACCTAGTACATGGTTTCAAAATAAACATTTCCCTATCTGCGTTATTATTTATAGTGCGCAGTCTATTTCAATATATCACCACCACAACGTAGCTCTAAAAAGGATACCGAGAAGCCTCCGTCTCTTGATTAATTAATGCCAAGAGCACATGATAGGAGACTAATATACATATCCTTAGGTACGCTGACTGCATATTAATTAATGAAGATTGTTCTGGCATTAGGGGGAGATAAGAGTTCAAATTTAATAGAATGCCAAGAAATTCCATAGAATAAAAATATCTTCATTATTTAATCCATGTACCAGTTAGACTGAACTGAAAGTTCAGAAGATGATATATGTGCGATATAGCAAATAATCTGCCAAATACATCTATTGATCATACTGATCATAAAAGAGTGACCTAGGTCCATATACATCCCCAATTTGGACCAAATATATCTATCGATACTCTTTGATGCAAGAAGTGTAGGAGATCTATCGGTGTAAACATAAGAATCATTATACTAGATCTAGTAAATAACATTTCACTCTTGTTATACCTTGAATAATTATGTCTTGGAGACGTTCGTCCAGATGACGAAAAACCTAGCAATCTATAGGTGCACCAACACAATAGCCTGTACAAATTGCTCCATTATATTGATAATCTGGATCCAGAGTTATGCACCGGAAGTGTCATGAATATTTACCATATTAAAGGAGCAATTTAGCATAGCTCGACTCGTTATTAATAATTCTCTTTATACAATACACCGTTGAGAGTTAACCCCGAAGTTAAATGGGTTGTCATGAAAGAGAAATAAAATAATGAGGTGATATGATATAAAGCGAGTTTGTAGTGTTATGGGTTTTACGCAGATACCCTTGATTGATTTTAATCAACATATTTTCCCACGATAAATGGCTTTAAGTTCCGCTACATCATTGGCAGAATAATAATTAGATATGCAACTAATATTAAATAAAGTCCTCGAAGGATTTTAAGTTCTCAAAATGAGAAAAAGTGAAAATCACACATTAAAATTTAAGGTCTTTATAGGACCTGAAATAGTAATATTTATTTTTGAGAAATTCCTGATGGATTTTATAATTTCCAAAATGAGAATTTAAGTGTCACTATATTACTCTTTAAAGGTTGCGAATGGAGTTAATATCATCATTGAAGGAATAATATGTACCATTGTGTGCTCGATAAAGGGTTGATAATGAACTTATTTATTATTTATTATCTAAGTTAATATTGATGGTGGAAAAACATCAATGAAATATATAAATGGCTTGATGATGTTAGCCCATATCTAAAGACAAAGTTTTTGAAACAAAAGCTTGGGAAAGCTAAGTATTATCTCGACTTGAAGATCGAGTTTTTCTTTAAAAAATTTTATACACAGTTAGCCAATATATGATTTTGATTGGATACTTAGACAAACCAATATACAATGGGCTACTTGGGTACTGGCTATTATTTTTGTATTCTCATAATGCCAAGTCCCAAAACTGGATGTACTATATTTTACCCCATTGTCCTATAAATGATCAATAAAGATTGTATTGCACAAATAATAAAAGGATATATAATGAAATCCTCTTGACTAGATACTATGATATTAATATTATACCACGTGAACTCCAGAAGAGTCACGAGATTATCATAGAGTATATTTACTCAATTGACAATTGTATATATTTATTTACAAAATTTATCTTATACAGTTTGGAAATTTAATGTATGGGAATTAAAGATTGTTATCTTGAGGGGGAGTACCATTTTACATGAATCAATCCTGAAGATTGGGTCTTAGATGACTAACGACTGTACTCTTTTCCTTGGTTAAGTTTTTCCCCACGGGGTTTTCCTTAAATCTAAGGTTTTTAATGAGGCAGCTAATCTAAAAAGAATACACATACATCATGCACTCTTTTTGCTCAACTAGTTTTTTTCCCACTGGGTTTTTCTAGTGAGATTTTTAATGAGACATGAGTATGATATAGTAATGTAAATGGGGAAAAGTTGCAAAATAATTGCTTAAGTAGACAAACCCCAAAATCCTGAAGGTTATGTCGATTATACCCTGAAGGTTGTGGTTGTACTCTTTTTCCCTTAACTAAGTTTTTCCCACAGGTTTTCTTAAGTTAAGGTTTTTAATGAGGCAATCTGTACAAATATGTTCTTACAAAATATCATGTACTCTTTTCTTCAACTAGGTTTTTCCCACGTGGTTTTCCTAGTGAAGTTTTTAACGAGGCATGAATATACATTTATAATCTTTTGTCTAGGTTTTCCCACAGGGTTTTCTAGCAAATTTTACAAGGGCAGGATCATGTCAAATAATGTCCAAGGGGGAGTTTTATAATATTATTATTATGGACATTATATTATATATGGTAGCAGTTGTAACTTATAAGGTTACTACCTTTTATATGTATTCATTACCTTATATTTGTAATACCTTTGTATAAGAATTCTGAGGATGAATGAGAAGATGACTGACCTTCCCTCTCTATTCTCTGTATTCTTTCTCTCTTCTAACTTCTATGATTATACAACAAAAACCAAGATATAATTAAATTACTATAAGACATACTTTATAGTAAATTAGAAATAGATCCAGAGTTTATGCATTCGCATGTTCTGCACAATAAAATCATATGAAATGTAATACAGTTCATATGTGAGAAACCTGATGTTAAGTCAACTCACAGGACAATGAAAAACCTTTTTTCCCTAGAAAATGGAGGAGGGGATTCAACTCCTTTTCCCCTTTACCTAACATTGGAGTTGAGTATGGATTTTTACTTGCACAGCCTTTTGACCACATTTCATTTTAGCTTCAGTTCCCTGTGTTTTTTCTTTCCTTTCCTTTCCATGCGTTTTCCCCTCTCATTGGCAGTACTGAAATTTTAACTGTTTTAACCTTGTAATGAAACTTCAAAATAGAGAATGACACCACATCACACAAAATTACATTCTCAGCAAAATATAAAATACCTTTGATATTGCCTCTGTCTTAGTTTCTCAAGTTCAAGTTGAACATCTTTTAGGGCTTTTGATGATTTAACCATCGGAACTCCTTCAGCAAACTTCAGATTTGAACTGAGAATCTCCATTAGTGAACAATAAGGAGAAATAGCAAAGAAGAATAGAAAATAATGGATGGTAGAATTGTTTATGATTATAAGATATTTATAGTGCAGATTATGTGGCTGGTTATGGAGCATTATTATTTGCAGAAATAAAGATTATTTTGCAGATTATGTGGCTGGTTATAGAGAAATCTCGATGTACAATTGCAATTGCAAATTATGGTTGATTATGAATTTATTTATGGAGCAATTATAACGTAAAATAAGGTAAATTTATTAATACCAAAAAATATATTTACAATATACTATGGCTAAGTGCAGTGTAGGTGCACTATGTGTGTGTTCAATTGTTAAAAAAAAAAAGATTGTTCAATTAATTTAAGTAATTGTAATTATATATGAATTGATGATTATTCTGGTAATTAATAATATATATATATATATATTAATATATATATATATACTATATATTATATATATTATATTATATATATATATATATATATATATAACGGCTCGCCCAGCGTGAAATAGAATGAATTTTGTTCGTCCACGTGTCCAGATCTAATGGATGAGAAACACTGATTTTAAAAAAACGCGGGTGGCATTTTCGTAAATAATTGAACATCGAATGCAAGTAAATTGTATTACAAGTGCATGTAAAATGTATTATAGGTGCAAGTAAAAATTTACACTAAGCATCAATACTTAGTTGCACTTATAGTTCTAAGTAGTTGGCACATATAGTTCTAAGTAGTTCACACATAGGTATAAGTAGTTGCATCTAGGTGTATGAATGTTTGCGAGTGGTTTTCAGGAGTATTACTACTCGCGAACTCAAATCAATGAATGTTAATAAGACAAAAATTACATGCACTTATAGGTGAAAGTAGGTGCACCTATAGTTATAAGTAGTTGCACTATACTTATAAATAGTTGCACATATAGTTATAAGCACACCCAAGTGAATGAATGGTTGCGGAAAGTAAATGTTAACAAGGAAAAAATTACATGCACTAATAGGTGAAATAGGTGCACTTATAAGAGATTTTACTTGCACTTCGATGTTCAATTATTACAAAAAATGCCACCGCGTTTTTTTTAAGTTATTAGATCTGGACACGTGTCGCACGCTGATTCGTTCGCATTTCCTTCCTGGGCACTTATTCGCACCTGAGTGCGCCCTATATATATATATATATATATATTATATATATTATATATATTATATATAATATATATAGTATATATATATTATATATAAATGATCAATGATACTTTCCCATGATGATTGTGGATTTAATCTTAGCCATAGATATTGGTTAATGTGTGTTGTGCTTTTTTTATTTATTTTTATTTTTATTTTTTGTTTTTAAACGCAGCTTTGTTGGGTATTTCAGTTTTTCTTTTTTTTTTTTTACCTTTCATAGTTTTATTGTTTGGAATATTATGCATGTTTTTAGGGGTAATTAAGGTAAGATAGAATTTCCCCAAGGTCCGATCATCATTGGTTTTTTTTTTTTTTTTTTTTAAAGGAAGGGTGATACCGATCATCATTGCTTTGACACTGTTTCTGTGTTGTTTCAACGTGGGGTTTCTTTAATTAATATTTCTGTCTTTGAGGTTGTTTGTTGCTATGGAGTCGCTAGATTGTCTTTAGCTTTTTTTCTTAATCGTTATTTTTTGTTTCTAATGTTGCATCTTGATGATTGTATTTGCGCATGTATGGTGGCATTTTGTGTTTATTCATCTCGGCTGCTGTTTTTTAATTTATTTTTTATTTTTGTTTTACTATAGTGTTGTGTGTGGTTTTAGGGTTATAGGTGTTTTTGTTGAGTGTTGCTTTGTGGTTTTTACCAGTTTTTAAATTCTTTTCTTGTGACGTACATTGTTATTAGTTTTGTGTTTTCTTTTACAAAGTGCATTGCTCTTTTATGGTTTGTTCGGTTATTGTCGTTGTTTATTGACGTTTTCATTAGTTTTGGGGGAGGGTGATTATGCTGTCAAGCTTTTTATGGGACAATGTTTTGAGAGGTTTGAACATGTGTCGCTTTTTATCGACAATACGCATCTATTACCGGGTTTGATGTACGTCGTAGTATGGTTATGAAGAATATGGAGGGGTTGTTGTTCTAAAATATATGTTTCACTGCAAACATACGATTTTAAGTGTTTTGCATTTGACATTTTAGTTTGAATTTGGGTTTCAGATTAGTATATAAATTGGTATTCTGCATTAGGTTGTTCACATTTTTCTGTACAATGTTTTCTTATTTCTTATTACAAATGCAACCAAAGTAATTGAGTTAGTGGTTTCCTGCATAATGCACCCTTAAAACTGTCGCAACCACATGCTTATAGTACCCTTAAAACTGCAGCAACCACACGCTGATAGTACACTGTCATTAACAAATGATAGTAATGCACTTATATTTGACCCTCAAATGCATCATATCTTTTTTTCAGATTTGTGGCTTCCTAAATGTACTTTTTAAAGCCACGCAACACACTTAAAAATTAAAACCATGCTTGCACGAATGCAAATTCTCTTAAAATCACCAATACAAAAACTACTACAGCAGTATGAATAAGGGTGCACAATGTTTTTAATCATAAATGCACACAGTATTGGGCAGAGTTATGCACAAATGTGGGTATAGGAAGAAAAGACAAGCAGTGTCTAATGTTTTTTTTCCAACAACATTGTACGCACGTGCTGATGAGATAAATCAGTTTTCCATTCAACAGTGACAACGAAAGGATTACAACTCAAATACTGTAACAACTCTAAGTAACTCCTAATAACGTGGAAGACTAAGCCTATTACAAAGACTAGTCAATATAAGAATAATAATAATAAACTAACAATAATAATATTGGCGTTCTACCATGACTCGAAACGACTCGAAACTTTTATATATATCAATTTTATCCGTAGGGATAAAACCAACAAAAGCGGGAATAATCATCTACGAAAAGCAGGAAATAACGAAATCCACTAGATGAGATTACAGGAGCCGGACCCATATGTCCGTATAACCAAATCTAATACATTATTACTGATTGAGGAAACCCTATCTAGTGGAAACCTTGATGACTTGCCAAGTTGACACGAATTGCACAACCTGCCCAGTACGATTTTATTGAGTGTAACTGAACACGATTTCAGGACTTGATTCTGGACATGTGCATGGGGATGGCCCAACCTGCGATGCCAGACGACCGGTGTAGCACGGGAAGTGAAAAATGCAAACTGAGACTGCGAAACAGGGAACTTGTATAAACCGCCCGACATGAAACACTTAAGCAGAACCGCCCGAGTGACTGAATCCTTCACAATGAAACAATCCTTGTGAAATTCAACGAAAACAAATTATCATTTGTTAAACGGAAAACAGATAATAACGGGACAGGAAAGTTTGGGAACATGTAAGACATTGTTTAAATGTAGTGTTTTAGACATTGACAAAGATGGTACAGAAGCATGGCCAACTCGTGAGATCGTCAAAACCTGCACCATTACCAACACGCAGCACATCACCACCCGTATATTCATCCGATTGAGTCATCATCGACGCATCCGGCGTGGCATGGGCTGTTGCCCCCGTATCCGGGAACCATCCCGAACCACCCGTACTGCCATCTTCATCTCCGGGAACCACGAGATTCGTTTGGGCCGGCGGTTGCGGGGCGTAACGTTTGAAACAGTAGACTGTCGTGTGCCCTTGTGCACGGCAGATTTGGCATCGAGGAGCCCCGCCACGGCCACCATTCCGGCCGCCCCTGCCGCCTCTGCCATGGTTGCCGCTGCCTCGTCCTCCACTGCCGCGCACCGGAGTTATGGCCAGAACTGCCACTGCCGTGACCGGAGTTTCTGCCTCTGCCAGCGTAAAACGCAGACGCCGAATTATGATCAGAACCCGCGGGTAATCGTCCGCATGCAGGAATTATTGAGCACGCAAATAATCCGCGATTTGCGGAATAGTAACAGAATTCCCGGACGCCGTGAGCGATGAAAGCCATCGCGCGGTATTCTGGACGCAATCCCCGGAGAACAAACATGTTCTGTTCATCCAGCGATATTGGGCGACCGGCGTGGGCGAGGTCTTCAACCAGCAGCTGGGCACGACCTAGATAATCCGCGGTGCTACTGCCGCCTTGCCGAGAGGCCATGAAAACTGCCCGAGAAGCCCCAACGGCGAGCGCGAGTGGAGCTCCAGAGGACCGGCGTTGATCGCTTCCCAGATTCTTTGGAGGTGGATTTGCCGACCGCCAAATGCATCACCTCATCCGATGAGGGATGAGATGAGAAGGAAAGAGCGTTTGATCTTGCTTGATCCACGCCTGTTGTACGCCGGATTTGGGACGGGTGCGAAGGTGGATCCGGCGATTCACCGTGGCCGGCAGTGGAGTCGATCATCGTGGCGAACACGGAGTTTCACCATCGACAAACCCCATTAATTCCTGACCACGTAAAAAGGGAACCAATTGGGTTCCGCCAAAACAAAAGTTTTCGATAAGTCAATTTTATCTCGAAACAAAGTGGTGAGCGCCGGTTAAGGAATTTTGGCTTGAGGCCGGAGGAGGAGGGTTCCACCGGCGGTGATTGTACGCTCGGAGGAATTGGTGGACATTGTCGTCGACCGTTTTTGGGGAGAGGATCGACCCAAGGGAGGTGAGAGGAGAGAGAAAGAATTCCCTGGTCTAACTGATACCAGATGAGATAAACAATTTTCCATTCAACAGTGACAACGATAAGGATTACAACTCAAATACTGTAACAACTCTAAGTAACTCCTAATAACGTGGAAGACTAAGCCTATTACAAAGACTAGTCAATATAAGAATAATAATAAAAACTAACAATAATAATTATTGCTAACAGTGCTAATCCAAAAGAAATATAGCGTGATTGCTCATTACATTCCTTAGTAGGCGTAGTTCGTTGAGTGCATTTTTGTTCACATTTGCGG
>VALG01013991.1:13446-24862 GCA_009835305.1 Ipomoea purpurea
AAAAAAATTTCCACCTTTTTTGGCTTTTTTTCCTTTCCAACAAGAGGGATGAAAAAAAAAAAGAAAAAAATTTTAATGGGGTTGGGAAAAACCCCTAAATGGTTTTTTTTTTTTTTTTTTTTCCTCCCAAAAATTCTTGGTTTTTTTTTTTTTCACTGAACAAGGAAAATTTTTTTTGGCACATAAAAATTTTTTTAACAATTAAAAATAAATTTTCCAAAAGAAAATTTTCCCCCCTTAAATCCAAAAAAAAAGCCCCCAAATTATATTTTTTTTTCCCCCCCACTTTCCCCCCAAAACGTAAAAAAACCCCGTCCCAAAAAAACCATTTTTATTCAAAAAAAAAAAAAATTTTTATTTTTGCTTTTTTTTTTTTTCCAACTAAAAAAGGCCTTTTTCCCCCATTTATTAAAAACCCTAGCAAGGTTTTTATTTTTTTTTTTCTTTTCATAAAAATAAAAAAATTCCCCCCAGGCAATCCCCCAAAAAAAAAGCTTTAAAAACTAGGGCCCCCCAAATTAAGAAACCCGTTTTTAAAAGGCAAAAAACTGGAAAATTCTTTTTCCAAACTGTTTATGGGCCCCCTTAAAAAATTTTTGGGTTTAAATTGGGTTTTTTTTTTTTTTTTTTTTAGCTTTTTGTTTTTTAGCCTTGGATTTTTTTGGTGTTTTTTTTTAAATTTTAAAGAAGGGGGGGTTTTTGTTTTTTTATATAACTTAGTTTTTTTTTTTTGAATTAAACAAAAAAAAATTAAGTTTTTTGGAGTTTTTGGGGTAGAAAAAAAGGGTTTTGTTGTATTTTTTTTTTTTTGGGGGTAAAAAAAAATTTTAAAAAAGCCTTTTTTTTTTTTTTTTTTGTTTAAAGCTTTGAAATAGGCGGTTTTTTTTTTCTTGGGGTTAAATAATTTCCTTTTTTTTTTTTTTTTTTATTTTTGAAAAAAAGTTTTGGTTTTTTGGAGGAGGGGTAGCCTTTTTTTTTTTTTTTTTTTGGGGGGGAAATTTTTTTTTTTAAACAATTTTTTTGGGAAAAGTTTTTTTTTTTTTTTTTTGCCAAAAAAGCCCTAAAATTAACCAAAAAACCAATTTTAAAAAAAATTATTTGAATATTTTTTTTAACCTAAATTCCAAAAAAAAAAAAAAAACAAATTTAAAATAAGTGAATTTAAAAAAAATTGAATTAAAAAAATTAAAAGCCAAAAATTTTGAACCCTTAAATTTTAAAGGGGAAACCCAAATTTTTTTTTTTTTTTTTTAACCCCAAAAACAAGGGCCCCCCTTAATTATATTGTTTAGATCCTTTTCTTTTTTAATATTTGTTGAAAAACTTTTTTTTGGAAATTTTCCCTTTCACCCCAAACCTTCCCCCACCTTTTTTCCCTTTTAGCCATTGGAACAAGTTTTTTCGTTTGTTTTTTTTTTTTTTTTTTTTTAAACTAAAAATCCCAATTTAAAAGAATTTTTTTTTTTTTTTCCCATTTAAATTTTTTACAAAAAAACCCTGGTTTTTTGGGGGGTTGGAAAAAAAAATTTCCATTAAAGAAGTGTTTTTTTTTTTTTTTGGGGGGGGGGGGTAATGGCAAAAAAACCTATTTTTTTTTTTTCCCCCCAATATTTTTCCACACCAAAAGAAACCCAAAATTGGGAAAAAAGAAAAAGAAAAAAAAAAAAAGAAAAAATAGGTGGGGGGGGGAAAAAAAAAGGAATGAAAAAAAGTAAACCGCCTTCCCTGGTGGGAAATCCTTTTTTTTTTTTGGGGTAACACCTCTTTTTGAGAAATTTTTCCCTTTTCCTCCAAAGCCCCCCTTGTCCCCCCTGATTTTTTTGGGCTTTTTTTGCCCAGTGGGGACTTTTAAAATTTTTTGTTTTGTTTAAAACCCCCCACACAGCTTTATAAAGTTTTTTTTTTGCCCATTTTTTTTTGAAAACCCTTTTATTTCCCCCAAAAAAAACCCAAATTCTCCCTCCTCAAAAAAACAAAAACAAAAAAACAACGAAGGAAAAGGAAGGAAAGAAAGAAGATTTGGTTTTTGGAAAAAATAAAGGCCCCCTTCCAAAATGCCCAAAAAAACCTTTTTTTAAATAAGCCTTTTTTTTTGATTGTTGGGGGTTTACAAAAAAAAAATAAGTCCCCAACTGGCCCAAAGCCCAAAATCCCAAAGACAGGCCCTTTTTTTGGAAGAAAAAAAAAGAAACCTTTTTTTCTTCAAAAAAAGAGTGGTTTTTTTTTTTTTAACCAAAAGGAAAAAAAAAATTTTTTTTTTTTTCAAACAGAGGGGCGGTTTTAAAAAAACTTTTTTCCATCCCTTTTTCCCACCTATTCCCCCCTTTTTTTTCCCCCTTCCCTTTTTTTCCCCAAAAATTTTTTGGTTGGGTTTGGGGGTGGGGGGAATATTTGGGAAAAAAAATTAGTTTGTTTTTTGGGCATCAACAAACCCACTTTATTTTTAAAAATGAAAAATTCAAAACAAACAGTTTTTTTTTTTTTTTTTTGATTAAAAAAAAGAAAATTCCTTTTATGGGGGAAAAATAAGTTTTTTTTTTTTTAAAAAAAAACGAACCTGTTATCCCAATGCCTTTTAAGAGAAAGTTTTTTTTTGGGAAAGGGAAAAAAATTTTTCCCCCCCCCCACAAAAGTCAACAAAATAAGTAGAAGATCCCCCCCTAATCCCCCCATTAAAATAATAGCCCCCCTGGGTTTTTTTTTTTTGGGTAAAAAAAAAAAATTTTTGGGGGTTATCCTTAAAAATAAGATCCAATTTTTTTTTGGGGGCCTTTATTTTTTTATCAAAATTTTTTTTATCACTATTTTTTAAATTTGTTTTGATTTTTTAGTTTTTTTTTTAAAATTTATCAATAATAAATTTTTTGTTTTTTTTTGGTTTTTAAATTTTTTAAGCCTTTTGTTTTTTTTTTTTTTTTTTCCCCCAAACCTCCCCCCCAAAAATTGGCTAAAAAAATTTCCCAAAAAAAAAGCCCCTTTTTTTTTTTTTACTTTTTCCCAAACCAACTTTTTTTTTTTTTTCCCCAAAAAATTAGAAAATTTTTTTTAAAAAAAATTACCAAACCCCCCGCCTAATCCAACCTTTAAAAACAGCTAAAAAAAATTTACCCAAAACAACTTTTTTTTTTCCTTTAGCAACAAAACTTAATGGTTTTTTTAAAAAATCAAACTTAAAAGTTTTTTTTTTGTTTTATAACCCCTTCCCTAATTTAAACCCACAATCCAAAGCCTTTTAACAAGCTTAAACAAACCCCATTTTTTTACCCCCAAAAAAAAATAAAGGGGGCCCCATAGTTGAGGATTTCCCAAAGTTGGGGGGCCCCCCCCCTTTTAACCTTCTAATAGGACTTTCTTAGCTTTAGGTAATTGATACCCCGCCAAAAGGCATATGGAACGCATGACCTCGGCCTCACCTCTCGATTAATGCGCTGATGAGATGGTGGTCGAGTTCAAGTTACCAAACGTAGTCATAATGGGAAAAAACCAGCTTTCTCGTAACAAAATTCCAGACGCGTGATTGAACCGAATGTTTCTAAACACACCCACCGCCATTACGCATCAGCCACGTCAGCACGGTGCGCCGTTGGGCAGTCTTGATTTAGCCCATTTACTGACTCGACCGCACTGCCACGTTGTATGTTAACACCAGAGGTGGGTTCAATTGGCTAGGATGGTAGGTAAGCGTTGCGCGGCATTTTTAACAAGGGCGGTCAAATTCGAATTTAAAATGAAAGGCAGAAGCAAGGATAGTTGTAGTTCAGAAGAGTTACACAAGTCTATACCTGAAGCGCGAATATTGGCTGATATATGCACCAAAGTATCTGTGTTAAATTGGCTAACCGACGGACCAAATAAAATTCACTCAGTCAGCTGGTCATAACTGCATGGCGTACTCTACGCATGCCATTAATTGTACACGCATTAACTCCGGTGACTGACACGCGTGCGTCAGTCAACACGGCCCATCTGATGCCACTGACTGACGCAGCGACTTGTCACCTCGCAGTCGATGGACAAACGCTGCTTACAGCGCTGGTCACCATACCTGGAATAGCGTGACTTCAGTCACGCTATTCCACTTTATCTTTATTTTTTAATTTTTTGCTATTAACATTATTGCAATCATCACGGTAATAAACATTAGCAACTAAATCTATATATGATATTGATTTGTCCACGCATAAATTACAACAACAAACATACAACTAATTTTGCTATTTTGTAACGCATAAAGGCGAAATAAATTGGGGGTGTTCCGTTTATATATTAGTATTAATTTTTTACAATTACATTAGTTGTGTATTAAATATTATTAGATAATTGTCGTAAACCAATGGCTAGTAACTTAGGTTGTTAGAAATTAAAGGTATTATGTGGGCCAGATTAGCATTAGTTATCGGTGACTTTTTTTTTTTTCTTTTTTTTTTTTTTTGTTTTCGATGTATGTACCCTTTTGTTTATTGGTCATAGTTGAGGTTTATTTTTCTTATTTCATTTGGTTTTTATCATGCCTTTCTTTATTTATTTTAGAATTTCTATGTTTATTTCTTTTTTTTTATATTTTTATTTATTTTTTGTTGTTTTTATTTTGTTTTTGTCTTCATTCTATCTATTATATATCTTTTCCGTCCTTCTGCTTCTCGAATATAAATATATCCTATATGATCACTATATTTCAAATATGATTATATAGATTATATCTTCCTCCTCTCACTATTTAATAATATTATATTAGATATATTAGATTTAACTAGTATCTAACACATTAGGTACCGTACAGTATATGAAGACCGACCAACGTTGGGCTTGTACCAAACAACATTTTTCGACGTACTAACCTCGATGGGCGGACACACACTACTCCATAAGCTACGATGACATCTGTAATATAATAATTGTTTTTAGCAAACAAACAAGCATGCAATTGACCCCCCCCCGCTGATTTGCTAAAGGTTCAATCCACGACATATTTAATACCAAAAAATTGTCGCGGGAATTAAATGGGACACATTCTTCATTCGCGAGAGTTAAATGAGACTCAATTCACGTACTGTGTACCTACAAACAAAACCAAACACATGACCACAAAGAAATACTCACATACATTTATGCACATAGATACTTAGAAAGTATGTGTACTAACCATGTTTAATTTTTGTTTTGCGATGAGGGGGTTGGAATATGAATAAGCTGAAGTGATTGCTACCTTTGTGATGTGAAGTCCGAAAATTTGCCATCAACTCATGAAAACCCAACGTCAATGCTATTCAACTGATGTAGGTTGATGTAGTGTTTGCTCCCCACTTACTTATAGGGGTGTCATGCAAAACGCATGTGGAGACTGCGTTTTTAATTCTTCCTCGGGCAACTAAAACGCAAATCACAACCGCGTTTCTGTACATCTGTCCCGATTCTAAAAAGTGGATCAAGTACAAAGTGATGTAAAAAATGATGTCCGTTTTTGTTATTCACTTTAGCTTTAATTTTTTACCCAAAGTGGCTACAAACCTTGCAACAATAACAAGGTTCCAAGCGTTAAAAATGCTGCGACGCATGGTAGCCTTTTCACTACTCAATCAACTTTTTTTTTTTTGTTTTTTATATTCCTAATATAATATGAAACCGAGACCATTTAAAAAAGTGGAAAAATATCGCCATTAGGATTACAATACACGAGTTTCTAAAATGACAAATAATTTTTTATTCACATACGAAATCGCAATACAGACAACATTTATACATGTTTATCATTGTTTGGGTTCAGTTGTGACTATCAAGAAATTAAAGAATAAAATGTTTACATAAAACATGGCATCCCGTCAACACACCCGCACTTTGTGTGGCTCCTTCAATTGTACATCAACTACTGGCATTGCACACTACGTCGAACAATAAAACATAATGGCAAAAAATGTCTACTACAATAGGTAATGGGTTCAATTGTGACTACATTGACACCCATTTCCAAATTTTAAAAATATGAATACTGGCTAGAATAATTGGTGCAAAAGAAGACCAAACAACCCAACCAGCATCATTTACATATAATTTTTTAAATAAAAATTTCGCGACAATTTTTCAATTTAACAATAGAATTATGTCGCGAAATTTAGTTGGAATTCGTCAACACATCGCGAGGATTAATTGTGGACCGGTGCAACGCTACTCCGGCATGAAATTATCGCTACAAATTACAACACAAATAATTATGTACATTAAATTAAAAATATACAAAAAAAAATTTATATATACATATGTATACGTTTGCGGTGTGTACGTGTGTATATATATATATATATATATATAAACAACATTTTTACCGTAAATTTTTTCATTTTTTCCTTCCACATAGTTGATACAACACATAACACTAACTTTAACATGATTTCGTATTCTTTTTTGTGGGTGTTTGGCATACTCTACGTACATTTCAACATCAGTGCACTAAAATTTTGTAAACCACGCATTAGAAAACCATATTTATAGGAAAAAGGGAAACTGCAGGTATGACTTGTGTTTTCAACTAAAACGCATGTCACACATGCATTTTGCACTGACCCAAAATCGAGTACGAAAACCGAAACGAGACCCCACCGTGATTGCCCAAGCTATATAGCGCAGTATGGGTTCGCATTATATATTTGGTCTGACACGGGGCCATCGTTACACTGCTTAGCTTGATGATTTTGAAATACTACCGGACATTACTTCTAACTTTGGTCATCGTCTTCTGTACCATGCAAATCAGCATACACGGAAGGAAGATACTGTATGCGCATGTTGATCGCAGGACACTGCAAAATAGCTTTTGTATGTTATGCCAACACGTGGATGGGGAACATATCTATGATGTTGGGTATAACAGCTGGCCCGAAACACAATCTTTGCAAAACAAAAATTCAAGGCAGAAGGATATGCGCTCCGAATATTTGAAAGTCTACGTCAACTCTACTACCCTCTGCGTAAGATGTACATTAAGTTGGTAATTAATAAACACCGTTGTTGCCTTCGTTTATCTGAATATGCATTTATTTTATTTTGTTCAAAGCTTGCAATGATATAATGCATATTCCAAATGTCAGGTGAGTCCGCAACTGGATTGGTTTACCATCCAAGTCTCTTTTGAACTACCCATGGGTAATACGTTACCAAAATACTATTACCGTTTCTCTACGTGCTTTAACTACTGTCTTTCTAACAAATTGCGTATGATTTGTATACTAGAGAATTCCAAGTTGTATGTATCGCCATCTAATGCAACATATGACCACAAAAGCGAATACTATGGCATCATAGCGCATGGATAGAAGTTCTGGGTAGACGATATGCAATTTTACAACGGGAATCAGCCGATTTTTAGAATCCCCCGAAAATGATTTATACCCGCTGGAGACAATTGTCTTTATTTCGACATACAGGTTAACATCATTTTGCGAATGCTACTTGTTAGCGTCGACCTCTTAAGTCCAAGTGAGAATTCAATCAAATTTGGCCCCCCAGAAGAAATACATCCGACAGTCTCGATAAAACCAGTAAGTTTACAATTGCATCCTACCCGTTCAAATGGTAATATTTACTTTTACACACTAAAAATTAACGTCCTAATTACAAGGCTCCATCAAACGTCGCGCAGCGCGCGGTCAGCAATACCGGCCCACATATGACCTTTGACAGCCAATTAGCAAGCGTTGCTAGACATCTTTGTATGCCAAATTCAGGTACGCTATTCGCAGCATAAGATCACTACGCATTCCAACCCTAACTTAGATACCTTGATCGCAGTACTAACAAATTCTATTCTTCATAAATGCAGCGTGAGCAGTTAGTGAAATTTGCTCCGCCGAGACTCCATCGAAATCGATGGGCTAAAATATTCGTCTAAGAACATCAGAAAAGCTAGAACTCTACTATGACTACAGTCTCAGTATATTCCATGACGAACATGGGAGCCAAATAAATGATCATTTTTCAGTTAGATGGTGTGACGCGTGTTGTGTTTCTTCAATGTCGACGCAACATGTCATACTAATGCTACAATTGCTATCGCCCTGTAACGTAGAGAAGATTTATCCATGGGTCCAAGTCAACACAATATTTCGATAAATGAATTTGGCGAAATTCACGCAGTTACAACGTCCAGTGTCAATGATTTTTAGTAATAAAAAGCATCTCCCGGTTAAATCAAACAACGTTATGATAACCTAATTCTATACCTTCTTTTAATCACAGTCTGTTTTTCTGATCATGACATTAAACGCCACCCATATGAACGGCAAATTAATTGTGTGGAATGGTGCCACCACAAATGTTATGTGGCCATAACAAAAAATTACATTTTTTTTTTACTAAAATTGTCATGGTTGCAGTAGGCGCTAGGCCCCGCTAGTCGACGCCGTGCCCAGAGGCGCCTAGGCCGGAACTAGGCGGCGCTAGGCCGGGCGCAAAAAAACAGTGGTAGAACTCTGCAGTTTAACAATTTAATGAGGTTGTTTTCAAGCATTTACCATCCAAAATAAGCACGTCCAACAATAAATGAAATAATCGATAAGTTCATAAGTCTAACATCAAACTATGGTTTGTCAAAAAAAAAAAGTAAAAATAATATATAGCTAGTATAATGAAAAAAATGTAGGCAGGTCCAAGTTTAGATGGTTAACTCGGCTAACTCCGACAGAAATGACGAGTAAACTCGGCGGTAATCGGCCCCCGAAAGTTAAGGGGGCCTAGGCGGCAAATTAGGGCGGGCTAAGGCGGGCGCCTAGGCAGCCGGTCTCAATAGGCGGAGCCTAGGGGGAAATCGCCACGGCTTAGGGGGCGCTAAGGCCTAGGCAGGGCCTAGGCGGGCGCCTAGACCGATTTTTGCAACACTGTTCATAGCATACCATAATATTCATAAATAATAAAATAATATTAAAAAATCATAACTAATGTTAACATTATTTTTTTGTACTGAATGTACATTGTACAATATAATGTACACTCAGTACAAAAATAATGTACATCTATTGAATGCATTGTACATTATTTTTGTACTAAATGTACATTATTTTTGTACTAAATGTACATTACTTTACAGTATACAAAATATGATACACACAACTTGTGTGGACCATAATGATTGTATGCTATGCCTCCCGGAAGAAGAGGCTATTTCCTATGGTCGATGCATACATTGATACAGTAGGTCACAACAAACAACGTTAAAAGATGTTGGTTTTGCAAATTAATGAATTGAAAAATTCTCAATCTAGCTACAAGGAACGAAAGTAAAAAAATTCAAAAAGTTATGATTACAAGTTCGATTCTTATTAACATTTTTTTTTTTTTAGCGATCTTCTTAGTGTAATTTATGTCTATTATGTGGTCGTGGTCTTTCCAACATTCTCCTCTTAAACAATTTTTATAACAAAAGTAAAATATACCTATACTGTTTGTAGGTTTACCAATCGTTATAATGTGGAATCGTGTCCAACTTTTGTTCATAATTATTGAAGTATATGTGTATATTATAAAGTTATATAATATTCATAATACTGAACTCTATATTCATAATTACAGAACTCCTATGTTAATAATTACTGAACTTTCATAATTATAAAGCTATATATTCATAATTTTTGAACTTCAAATTTAAAATTATTGAATCTATATATTCATAATTGTAAGTGTACAAATGATACACGTTAAGATCCCTTTATGTTGGCTAATTTGTTTGACAAAATAATCAGAATTTATTTGTGAGATTAGCCTATGAACCATGGACCGTCTCCTACTAAAAGGGATGAATTTATATTTCTACAACATGAGTT
Organism: Ipomoea purpurea; assembly: GCA_009835305.1. Taxonomy (NCBI): domain Eukaryota; kingdom Viridiplantae; phylum Streptophyta; class Magnoliopsida; order Solanales; family Convolvulaceae; genus Ipomoea; species Ipomoea purpurea. Next base: position 23,256 of record VALG01013991.1, read on the forward strand.
CATTTGGAGGCTTTCGAAATTATGAAGAAGGAATACTAGTTATGGAACAGTGATGTTAATAAGCTTTGAAGAATCTAAACCATGTGGTCATGTTTAATGGAGATATGCTAAATGTGTATTAAAATTATCGGAATTATGGATCTGATCTTTATCTATTATTAAGCATGGGAGTAATAGTGTGGTTGAGATTTTGTTTAGTATGGTTGAATTAATTAATGGCGTATGATAGCATCCATATTGGGAAAAGTTGGTCAATGAAATTTGATATAAAAGGAAAGTTCTTTCCTCCCCTCAAGGTGTGAAGATTCATAATATCATTATTAAAAGGAAAATTCTCACATATCACTACCGCATATTATATTTGTTATATTTGAGAGTACAATCTCCGCTGGAACATTCAAACAACATCAAGTACAGCAGCATCAACATTTCAGGTCAATGAAGACATGCATGTACCAATCTCGTGAAGGATGTTAGGAAGGTTGTAGTTGGTAGTAGTGGCTGTTAGCCGTGTGTTTACTAACCCCTGTGTTAACCTTGGTGAACATCTAGTGGATTGGGGTAGACGTGAGTTGCCCCGCAGACGTAGAGAAGTGGTTCCGAACTGCGTGATCATTTCCTTGTGTTCCGAGTTTTATTTTTCCTTGCTTTATTTTATGTCATTTCGTTCATAAAACAAATATTTAAAGGATAGTTAATTTATCTTTATAAAACCAATTAGAACACATAGCTAGGTTGTTTACTTGCTTTCAAGACCCACGTACAATTTCAATTGGTATCAGAGCCTGTTTGACTTAATTTATTAGTCTACCGATCTGGCTTCTACGTGCTTCTTGAACTCAAGTCTACAGTTTTTGTTTATCTTTCTAGCTCTCTGGTTTTGTTGTTCGTACTCACAGTGCATTGAGTCTTGCAGAATGGAACGACATAGAGCACCTCCTGAATTAACAGGTGACAACTATGCGTACTGGAAGGCCCGTACCAAGATGCACTTACGAGCTCAAGGTGAGAGGGTCTGGAGGGTTGTTCTTACTGGGTGGTCTCATCCTACCAAAGATGGAGACACTGCAGAAGATCCCCCAGTCCTCAAACCAGAGGAGGAATGGACAGCAGCTAAAATGACTATCGCAGGATATAACAACAAGGCGTTAGACACTATCGTTTCACTAATGCACGAAAGTTAATTTTCAATTGTTGCAGGTTGTGACTCTGCTAAAGATGCATGGGAGGCATTAGAAACAACATATGAGGGACTAGTTCAATAAAAGAGTCAAAATTACAAATGGTCCAATCAAACTTTGAAAGTCTAAAAATGAAAGACGATGAATCAATTATTGACTTTCATACTCGTGTTTAGGAATTAGCAAACCGTGCACTGGTCATTGGTGATCCATTCTCAACAATCTAAACTTGTAAAAAAAATTCTACGTTCCCTACCCCCACGCTTTAGAATGAAGGTACGGCCATTCAAGAACATGATGGATGGGAAAAGAAAACCTTCCTTCAACTTAGGGAAGTTGCACAACCTATGAGATGGAATTCTTAGATGGTCATAAACTAAAGAGTAAACCTCTATAGCCTTTACTGTTGGAAGGCACAGAAGCTGG
>VALG01013992.1:11986-25789 GCA_009835305.1 Ipomoea purpurea
TCATGCAAACTCATGCAAGTACTTATCGAGCTTTTAGTGAGTTAAATTACGATTAGGACAAGTGAGTTAAAGTACTTATCAAAGTAATTTTCCAATCACGATTTGGACAAGTGAGCTCTTATAAGCCGAATAAAAATACTAATTGTAAGTCCCAAAATACTTTATCAAATAACAGATATCCAAATAGCGCATGTTTGATCAAATAGTTAAGAAATAATATGCAGTTCCTGACTTGGTCTATAAACAAATCAATTAGGAACATATGCTTAAGCAAATAAACAAGTATGATAGTCAAAGAGTGATAAGCAACAAAGCAGGTAAAAGCATGCAAGGATGTTACAAATTTCTTTAGGGCAAGTATGTGGAATGAAGAGTTAGTGTGTCGTACCCTTACCTTAATGTGATAAGCGAAGGGGGAAATTCTTTAATTTAATGAGGGATAAAGTGAGGGGGAGGTTATGTGATGGTAGGTAGGCTCACCATCTCACCGCGCGTCCTAAGATTCCTGAATCTTATGTTCCTAAATACTTAGAGTTGAAGCCTAATGTCCTAAAGTCTGGTCTTAAGAGTCTTATCCTAGGGTCAAACTTAGGCTCTGATACCAACGGTAACTCCCCGAAATTTTGAAACTTTTAAATCTTATATAATAAAGGTAATTTCTTATAAAATCCCAAACAAAGCATTACTAAACATAAGTGTGCGGGGTGCTATGCCACATCTGAGCTGGAGAACTCAGATGCACAGGCTAAACTTAACTAAATATCCTCAATACAATGTCATGGCACGCAGGTCGAAAGGAGAAACTATCTATCTAATCCAAGTTCTTCTAGCGCGCTCCGGAAGTTAATTGTCTGTGCCTAAAAGCCAAATATATCTGTTCAGCGAAAGATGCTGGTAACACACTCCAACGCGTTGAAATACAATATAGGTATATATATATATATATATATTATATATATATATATATATATATATATATATATATATATATATATATATATAGATATATATATAGGGAGCCATTCACATGAAAACCCATTAAATAAAACATACGGACTAATTTGAACCATAGGATTAGATTAGATTAATGGCCAAGATTGGATTGTAATTGTACATGTGCTGGATCGTAATAATTAAGCAAAAGGGCATTAAAGAGAATTGTGTAGAATGCTAATTAAGGTATGATTGTAACTGTAATGTTATCTACCTAATTTAAAGGATACTAATTGCACTATAATTCAACCAAATCAACTCATTCGAACCACACCCCCCCACGCCATTGCGACCTTGCCAGACAGCTACGACAACCGGAGCATGGAGTATACGCCGCCATGGTTACCAGGTAATGATCTCACCTTCATTGTAATACTATAAACGTAATACCTAGTGCATTACACACGATTAATAGAGACCAGACACCCCTGAATATAATTGTTGGTAGAATTGGTAGACATTGAATTGGATATCATGTATGCGGTTACACCCATTGGAAACCCCCAATCCTTTAAGGAAACCCAAAGAGTTCAAGAATACGTTTACGTATGACAGGACGCACACATTCCAACGTGGAATGCACACGAACCTTAATACCACAAGGTCTGGAATGAGTCATAATAGGTCGCCCATTGCATGCACCACTGAATACAGGCAAACAGTAGAGATGCACATGGTTTCAGTGAGACCGTAACAGGAAGACAACCCCCCCCCCCCTAGCGTATGAATATGAACGAGTCTAGCTGTGCACCAATTGGGAGAAATTAAACATGATTTTTAACACCAAGACCACCAAATGGGGGAACTATGCACGCACCTATGTAGCCGCTGCACAGGCGTGAGAAACAACCCCCAACCCTATCCTAATTACAGAACACAACTGGAATTATATTATTAACCCAAGACACTAATGTAGTTTATTGAAATGATCACCAGGGTGAAGACCACTGCGCAAACAAAGTGCAACAATGTGCAATGGAAATTGGCGCAGATGGTGCTTAAATTTGGACACCGGCAACCGATAATGAAAAAAACACCATACGAAGGACAACAATTCAAAACAGTAGAGGCTGGGATTGATTTCTACATTAAATACGCGAAGGAGGTCGGATTTGATGTAAGGCACGGCACAAAGCGACAAAACCGAGCAGGACAAGTGGCAATTAAGTACATCATGTGCTCCGGGAAGGATACAAAGCCGAAACGAAAGAAACCCAATAAAAACCAACGAAAGGCGTAGAAGAGTGTCAAACAGGGTAGGGTGTAAGGCACGTATGGGGATGTCAAAGTGTAAAAGTGGAGGATACAAAGTCCATACAATCGAGCTGCGACATACACACTGTTTATGCTCGGAAGAGGGGAGAACATTTTTAAAAATAAATAGGCAACTCGACATCGGACACAAGACGTTTTTGGCAAACTGTGCAAAGGCAAACATCGGCCCACCAAAGCGTTCAGACTGTTCAAAGAGATGGTAGGGAGTTTACAGAAGTTGGGGCAACATGCATCGACTTCTGCAATTTCAGAAGGACCTATTGGCTTATATAGCAGAGGCGGACGCCCAAATGGTGATTGAAGAAATGTTCAAACGGAAAGAGGACAACCCACACTTCTATTTTGATTTTGACATAGATGAAGAAGCACAACTTACTAGGTTATTTTGGGCAGACGCCGAATCACGTAGAAATTTTGCCTGCTTTGGAGATGTCATGTCATTCGACGCTACATACAGCACAAACAGGTAATTCTCTAATCTATTTACACCTAATTAGGTGTTTACCATTAAAGTATGTATAGCCGACATACGACACAGAAGTCGCATCCATTTAATTGAAAGCAATATAAATTGTGTGCATTTAAAGAGTAACCCGTGTGCGTGGCAGCTTAATAAACAGTCAGGAAAAAAAAATATGCCGAACGCACGTCGACTAAAGACACTATACAAGCAGAAAATAACGCATAAATTATTGATATTGCCAGGTACAAGTTGGTGTCGTTCCTTTCACAGGGGTGGACAACCATAAGCGGGTGCATTACATTCGCGGGAGGCTTAATTGCGAAAGAGGACATAGAGTCGTATGAGTGGCTACTGACAAAGTTCAAAGATGCAATGGAATACACACCAAGATGCACAATTACTGACCAAGACCCAGCACTGAAGGTAGTTATCCCACAAACTATGCCAACAACAAGACACCGATTCTGCATGTGGCACATCATGACAAAAGTTGGAGAAAAGGTAGGGGTGACATTGTGGCATAACGAGGACTTCAAGAAGGACCTAAATAGTACCGTATGGGATGACACTTTTAACCATAGAAGAATTCGAGAGCAAATGGAAAACAGTAATGAAAACAGTACAACCTTGAAGGAGCATAGGTGGTTCACGCAGCTATACGAGGCACGAGCATCATGGATACCCGCGTACTTTCACAACATACCCATGGGAGGATTGCTACGGACAACATCTAGATCTGAATCGACTAACAGCTACTTTGGTAAGTTTACAAACCCCCACTGTAGCTTGGTAGAATTCATGGCGCAATACAACAGTGCAATTGGAGAGCAAAGACATAACCAATTAAAAGTGATCGCTGAGAATGAGGGTTCGTACCCAAAAACAAAATCCCCTCTAAGTATTGAGAAACACGCAGCTAAGATTTACACCATAAACATATTCTATGAAATCCAACAAGAGATATGGGAGGCGGGATTCACATGCCACATCAGAGACCAAACCAAAGAAGGGGAGATATGGAAGTACAGAATAGAGGACACTAGTGGAAAAATGTTTGAAGTCACACAACATCCAACATCAAAAAACATAGAGTGTGCATGCAATAAATTCAACCGAATGGGTCTACTATGCAGGCATGTTCTGTTGGTAATGAAGGCAGAAGGATATGACACCATCCCAGAAAAGTATATTGTAACACGATGGACCCGAAGCGCATGTGCACACCCCCATGTATGATGTGCCATGGGCAACGAAAACAAATAATACCAAAACGAACGAAGCGACAAAAATGGCAAACAAACTATGGAGTGAATTCTACACCTGCATGGGATTAGGAAATGGTTGGCCTGACAGAATGGATCAAATGTTGGCAACATTGCAACAACTTAAGAAAGATTTAGAAATGGAGATGCAGGAAACACACGAGAATGGCAACAACAAATCGGCGTTTGAAAGGCTTATAGGTGCACACAGACCAGGCGACATACAAATAAAGCCACCCACAGTCGCAAAGAATAAAGGGAGTGGGAGAAGAATAAAAGCAACAAAGAAGAAAGCCACCGAAAAGAGACACTCAAAAAAAGAAAGAACGTGCAATATATGCAACCTTCCAGGCCACAACAGCCGCACATGTCCAGACAAAGTCACACATATGAAAGTTAGAATATCTATGTATGAAAAACACAAAACAATGGTTGTAAGTTCCAATTATCGAACCGCATTAGTATTCATATGAAATAAACTTTTAATTTGATACAAGTAGCGAAAGGACCCTTTCAAAAAACACACCCACGATTAAAAACACACGGATGGAGATCCCGGGGATAATTCCACCTACTACTTGATTACAAAATAAAAAAACAAAAACAAAAAAAAAAAGGACAGAAAAAAAAACCCCCCCGCTGCACACAGAGATTGGAATGAAATGCACACCAATCCCAAAAAAGGTCCAAAAGCGTGGGCACACACACCAGAGTGTTTGAATGCACGCCGTTAAACCTTTGAACAGTGGTTGTAAAGTTTCAATTAACGAACCGTATTAGAGTACACATATGAAATAATATTGTAGCGCAGCACACCCACGATTAAAAACCACGGATGGAGCTCCCGGATAATTCCTACTACCACTTTGATTAACAAAAAAAAAAAAAAAAAAAAAACAAAAACAAAAAAGGACACAAAACACTGCACACGAGATAGGAATGAAACGCACACAACTCCAAACAGCAAAAACTAAACTGTCATTCGATTACCCATTCCAAACAACAAAACGCCACATAAGTATGACGCGAATGCGCACACCTGGAGACAGCCAAGAAGCATAGAAAATGCATAGTAAACACGTTAACATAAATTAAAGCAGCTACAAATTCGTGTTACAGGCACAATCTAACCCCAAAAAAGGTCCACCGACCGTGAGCGCACACAACAGAGTATCAGGAATGCACGCACGTAAACCACCGAAGAACAATGGCTGTTAGTATTCAATTAACGAACCGTATTAGAGTACACATATGAAATAATATTGTAAAGTGATACAACATCCAACGGACCCATTGACAACAATACACACAGCACACGATAAAAAAGCACACAGATGGAGCTATCGGAAATAATTCCCCTTTACCACTTGATTACAAATAAAATAGGAGAATACAAAAAGAAAAGGAAAAAACCAGCACACTGGAAGATATTAAATGAACACAACCACCCCATCAAAGAATAAATGACATTCGTTTACCAATTAGACAACAAAACGCAGAAAATGCACAGTAATGCCAAAAAGTCAACGCATTAACATTAATTTAAACCAGCCACAAATTCGTGTTACAAACACAATCTAACCCAAAAAAGGTCCACCAACACTGGGTGCACAAACCAGAGTAATACCACCTCAAAAAACCCACCAAAAAAGTGTGCAATAAACAGTGCACATCACCACAAAAGACCAAGCACAACTACGTACATACACACCTAACTACAGAAACGGTAGAGGATTAGATACCGACTGGTATGCCCGAGAAATATTCGACACCGATGCACATTAAACTCCGAACTCACAAGCTCCTTCATGTAACGCAAACGAAGTTTGTGTAACGAAGTAGTGTCCCCCTTAACTAACCCACAGTCCCAGTCACGGACGCGCTGACCGAAAAAGGACTCCATATGCCGCATCAGAAACACACCACAATCAATCTTATTCTTCGAGTCCCGCCACGGCATTTGCAAACGCTTCGGCTCCACCAAAATACTGGCCGTGGACAGCTCCGGCGAGATATCAGCAAAGAACTTGACAACAACATCCCTGCTGAGCTCCAGAAAAGATAAAACATTTTAGGGAAGCACAAAGGGAAACAAAAAAACCAATGGAGATTGGATTCACAACGAACACCACTCCACCATGTCCTCAATACAATCACCATATTTTAGTGCTTTAGATTGCGGATTAGAATCATTGTCAATAATCTCTAACCGACAACGAGAAAAATGAAAACAACAAGAAATAGTGGCCGCGCCGCAGTATGGGGAAAAAAAATCTGCAACCAACAAACTAGTATAAATAGGAGTGCAATTGTTGTGCACAGAAATGTAAACCAAAATGCACAAAGACAGCCTGTGTGCAGTTAGTGCATAGACAATGTGCAGACAGACAAAAGAGGTAAATGCAACACCCTGTAAACATGTAGAAACCATACCATGCCACTTTACAAATATCATCATATGGAGACAACTCTAAGTCCATCCTCAACCTCTCACAAAACCACACTACCCGCTTTCCTCAGGTTGGAAGTATCAACAACTGTAGATAACTACACAACAAACAACACAAAAACACAAGGAATGAATACAAACTAGTAAAAAAAGTGACCAATTAAACTCAAGAAGGAAGACCAATGAATTCAAACCCACCGTAGTAAACGTAGAAGCGAAAAGACGAGAAGGTGCGGCACGCGCCTTATTATTTCCTCATGGCGATTAAGAAGCGCCTACCCAAGCATCTATAACACCCCACATCAAACTTCAGAACCCGCGGGTCAAAGACAGCAAACACTTCCCATGACGCAGTGCGTTGACCACAAGAAAATATAGGTTTCGATCCTAACAAAACAAACACCAAAACCAATCACCAAAAATATAAGAAAAGTAAATAAAAACCAAACACAGTACAAACACAAAACCAAAAAACACCAACATGTTTGCAGCGGAACCCCCAAGAACCAATTGACTATCAATGCATCCTCCGGAAGTCAGGCATAGGGAAACGCAACAACTTCACTAGGCCCACCGGGATACTGAAGTGTAGAGGCAACAACCGGGATAGGAGGGTCCAAGTGGATTTACAGGCCGCCCAGCTTTAACCGGCGCCACGCAACCCGGGCCTTCAGAAAGTGGCTTTCGCTTTACCTCATTACCGTCGACACACCCCTGCCAACAAATAGTCAAAATAAAGAAAGCCAAATAATATGAAAACTGCAAAACACATTACAAGACAAGGGCTTTCACATACCCAAAACACCTGCACAACTACATGATTAACAAAATGCTAAACAAAAGTGCACTTGGGGTTGGAATGAGTACAAAAAATATACAATTGGACAGCAAGCACACAAACGACATGCACTGCACACTACCCACACCCCACCCCTAGCCCCAAACCACAGCAAGCACACAAGCATGCACCGGATAGCAGACACAGGACAAATGCAATAATTCCAAAACACACACGCGAAACCAGGACTACTATACAACATATTAAGCAACCAGTAACAACCATAAATACAAACAACCAAACCTCAATCGCGTACTAAATGCAACGCCGACAAGGTAGGGGCAAACACCAGCGTCTGGCCCCCCAACCAACTCAACCCAGATGCATTGCATTTACTGTCATCCTTCACACCAACAGACACAAGTCCGATCCTCGCAGCCCACAATCTTGAGAAGGCTCACCCACACAACAGAAACATCCAGTGTGGCACCTACATCCACCGGCCCAGACACCGCTGCAGCCCCACCCAAACCACCATCTACACCCGGCACAGTAGTAATATCCTACAGCGAACCACCAAAAATATAAACAAAACACGTTCGAAACTAAACGGAAGAAAATACCACCATATGCAAAAGAACATCCCGAAACACATACCACATCCATACCAACAACCGGACCACGCACTGGAGAGTTGCATACTCAGAATGAATATCGTTAACCACAGTAGCAACCGTATCCGAACAGCCATGATGCAAATCATTCCTCCTAAACAACTGGGTTAATCCAAGACTAAACGACGGACATCATCCACATCGGCACGCTCCACAATGCCGCATTTGAACCTCCAAATCACGTAGCCGGGCTGAATAGACACATAGAAGTCGTTGGCAAATCTCCCACTCAACAGCACGACCCCGTACCATCCTAAAAAGGTCGGATAAAGTACCAACCGATGATGTAAGAACAGCCACCTCCTCGCCAACCACACACTCAAACGTCTACACAAAAAACAGGAAAAAACAATGACATTAGAAATACAAGTACATGCAACCTGGAATTTAGAGAGGAAACAGTACCACATAGAATAAAACTAAAAAGTCTGTACTGGAAAAAAAAAAATAAAACGACCTGAAAGCAATAAAACAAAGCTCGTGCAAACTAATAATAGGGCATATGCAACCCACCAACAATTACTTTAATTAAAAAATACAGTGTGCATCCAAGCCACAAGTATTAGCACCCGCAAAGAACAACGAATAAAATCAGTCATTACCTTAGGACCATATTCAGGACCATCACCATCACCTTGTACATCTACCGGAGGAGGGATCAATTTTTGCCCATGGCCAAAACCCACCAGCACCAATCTCCGCAGTCTCTTGAGCAGAAAGAAGGTCAACGTCCATCCCCGGAACGAAGGCAGCAAACGTGGAACTGACCGCTCAAACGGCAAGACACGATCAACGTAAAAACAACTACAACCAAAAACACCAAAAATAAGATTACAGAAAATCAATCAGAATATTAAAAAAAAAGAAAAAAAAAAGAAAAACAGACGAAACATACCGCAACAAACTCAGCAGGCCCCACAAAGCATTTATGGCGACCAGATCTCCAAGCCTCATGCGTCTCAACTAGGGAATCCAACAGAAGTTGCACCAATTCAACTCTATGGATGTCGTAACATCATCGAAACAATCGAAGTACATCCTGATTCGCATTCCATTGGACATACAGGACACCAAGGTCGAAACCACCAACATAGAGAAATGCCTCTTACACCAATCACCCCCATCAACCTCGGCAACAAACCTGTCCGAATAATAGCGACGTAGTAACCGTTGCTCACTCATCCCAAACAAGCCCCTCAATCCAAGTTACTAATACGAACCCGTTCCCCGCTTCACAATCTCAATGTGACCAACGTGGGTAACCCAACACCAACTCCACATCACGCTCACAAACAGACAATGATCTACACACCCAAGTCAAAAGTCCTCGTCCGACCATCAAAGTTAGTTAACACCAATGCAACAAACGGGGAGGGCACTCAGACACCTTAAACTCCAATAACGAACCAAATCCCAAGCTCCTAATATCTTCCTTCTAACGCATAGACAGGTCCACAAGCGCATCAACAAGAACACTAGCTTGTGACCGAATCTTAACACTAGGCAAATCCAATTCCTGTTCAGAAGACACAGCACCACCAGACCCCTCAGCAGAAGATGAAGGAACTGCAGCAGCATCATCAACGGCATTCCGATCCACACTGGGTCTTGTTCCAACCTCGCCAAGAAAGCCAAGGGTGGTGACACAAAATCATCATCGCTGACACAACTTTTGGGCAGCACCAGGAGCACACCGCACCACCCTAACCTTCTTACCTGAAAAGGAGAAAGATAAAACGATCCACTACTACAACACATGCACACCATACGCTGAAAAAATGCACACACACTGCCAAACCAATAAACCCACCCCCCATCACCCCACACACGCAGCAACACAATTAAAAAAAAAACAGATTAGGAAAGGAAAGGAACACACAAATAATCCCACAACAAGTTATGCAACCATAAACAATAAAAGTACAATACACGAGCTACAACTCCCAAACAAAAAAATAAAACACAACCGACGAAAGTAACTTATCATCCGCACTACAACACGTGCACACCATACACACAAATAATGCACACAGAAGCCTAGCAATACACCAACCCCCTACCCCTCACCCACATAAGTTAATTAATCACACTTTTCTTATTAAAATGACACTTGCACGCTGAAAAAACGCACACACACTGCCAAACAATAACACCCCACCCCCATCCACCCCACACACGGCAGCAACAACCATTAAGAAAAAAAAAAAACAGATTAAGAAGGAACACACAAATAATCCCACAACAATGATTATGCAACATAAACATAAACAGTACAATACACGAGCTACAACTCCCAAACAAGAAAAATAAAACACAACCGAACGAAAGTAACCTTATCATCGGCTACTACAACACGTGCACACCATACACACAAATAATGCACACAGAATGCCAAGCAAATCACACCACACCCTACCCCATCACCCCACATAAGTTAATTAATCACACTTTTCTTATTAACATGACACTTGCTTGAAAACTTCATATGTAAATTCGAAGAAATGTTCTAAATTGAAATCTGCTCCATTTTTTTTTGGGTAAATGGAATTGAAATCTGCTACAGTCTTTCTTATAACATAAAAATAGGAAATCTGCTACATTCTTTCTTATGGAATTGAAATTTGCTACATTCTATACTATGCAATCTGCTCCACAAATAATGCATGCAAAATACCAACCCAATCACACCACACCCCTAACCCATCACCCCACTACATCAACAAAAACACAGGCAAACAAACAATAGCCCCAACTACAAAAAAAAAAAAAAAAAAAAAAAAAAAAACCACATTCGGCCACTCTGTAAAAAAAAACAAAAAAAAAAACAAAAAAAAAAACCAAACAAACAAACACAACCAAAAAACAAGCTTCCAAACCCCATAGAAATATACATGCATCGACATTTCCCAAACGAAACTAAAATCATGTACACATAAAACTCAAAAAATTGGAAGGAAATCAAGAAATCAACACAAAGACACCAAAGCCCCAAATCCGAACCCTTACCCCCAAATCCCGAATACATACGGAACCCAAACTACAATCATTAACGCATAATACGGGAAAAATCGAAGGAAAACAACAATGAATCAAAAACTCAAAAACCCAACAAACACCCAAAACCGAAACCCTACCCCCAAATCCGAAATTCAAACAGAACACCAACATACATGAGCGCAAAAAAAAACAAACCAACACACACAACAAACAATTACTCTCGCCCAGAAAACGGAAAAAAAAAAAAAAAAAAAAAAAAACAAAAACAAAAAAAACCAGAAAATACCTTCGCCGACTGCCGCTTCGGTGGTCCCCGCTTGTTCGAAGTGCCGCGGTCCCCACAACCGATCCATCTCTACGTGTAAAGTGAAAACACTCTGGAGGAATCCCACGAACGCCGCAATGCCCGGAGGTGTCGCCAACGCACGCGGAGAGAGCACGAAACAGAAGAGGATGAATGCTGTCCGAGAAAATCGAGCGCGTGTGAATGAGTCCAGAAACGTGCGTCACTGAGTAATATTAAACATTAAAGCCCTCCGCGCGAAAAGCCTAAAATACCCCTAGCCAATATAAAAAATTCCCCACTTACCGTGAAAACAACCCCCAAACGCGTAAAGCCCATAAAATAATCTGGACCGTCCATCTCTCCAATCTAACGTCTGATAAAGTCCACACATTTATATCTTAAGCAGTGTTTTCACATGAAACTAATCCTATATATATATAATATATATATATATATTATTACTATATAAATATACTATATATATACCACACACAATATAATATATACATATAGAAGAGCGCTCATATACGGCGGGGCTTACCGTGCGGCAGTGCGGGTCAAAATCCAGAATACACCAACAATGTTAACAATAGCCAACAGTGTTATAAAAACACACTCCAATGAAATGTAAATTAAAAACATCACAAAATACACCCAGGTCACAAAATTACACCACAGACTCCAAAAAAATACACCATATAACTCACCACCCCAATGGTGTATTTCCGAACAGTGTATGGTGTTTTTACTCACACTTAATGGTGTGTGTTTGGTGATGCAGGCTCTGTTCTCTGTTTCTGTGTGGTGTAATTTTTCTAATGTTGGATGGTGCATATTTGGTGAACTATGGTGTTGTCGCACCGTAAGAAATAACCGCACTTGAACCCGTCTTATACATTTATATATATATATATATATAGTGTATATATTATATATACTACTATATATATATATAATATATATAATATATATGTAATATACATATATATAGTATAATATGTATGGTATAATACATATATATAATATATTATATATGTTATGTATGTACATATATATGATATATAGATATGTATGTAATGTATACATATATATGTATGTATACATATATATTAATATATGCTATTATATTATTATATATATATATATAATATATAATATATATATAAATATACATGTATTATATATATGTATGTATTATAGTATATACTATATTATAATATATATATATATATATACATATTATGTATATATATATATAATATAAATATATATATAATCATTAGCATACATACTATATATATATATGTACTATATATATAGTACGTATATATATATAATATATGATATATATATAGTATATATATATATATATATATGAAAATCATGCTTGAAGCAGGAGATATATACTAGGAGACTCTAGCATTAAAAAGCAGGAATAGAGTCGATAAGTAGGGATAAGAACATTCAGCAGTTATAATCAAGCATATACCGACACTAGCATATATCCTAAGGTCTCAGGTTAATTTCACATCATTCATACCATCATTCAGTCAATATCTTATCACATAAACACACTTTGGTGGCGCCACAGGACCAATCGCATGCCCATACATGAGGGTCAGCGCATATAGCGCTAACACGGCCCCGCAGCCAGCACCCTGCCTTGTATCGCAGCACAAAGGTGTTGACAACAGCCAACCGATGAACCGCAGCTCATCATAACATTTGACCGCAGCCAAACGGTAGACCGCAACCCAAAAGTGTATCTCTGACCGCAAGCCAGGATTATGAACCGCAGCCAAACGGTAGACCGCAGCCCAAAAGTGTATCTCTGACCGCAGCTAGGGATTATGAACCGCAGCTCATGTAAAATGTTTGATCGCAACCAAACGGTGGACCGCAGTCCAAAAGTGTTATTCTGACCGCAACCAGCTTATGAACCGCAGCTCATGTAAGACCAATTTGATCGCAACCAAATTAGGGTATCATTCACACACAACACATAGCAAGCACATGCAACCCACATTAACACATTGGGAAAGGGGGAAAAACGTATAAAGAAAAACCTATGCGTGGTCATCCACATATTCGGAATAGTCCTAAGGGGTTCATACTTCTTTCACCTAGGCCAACGGGGTACTAATTCAACTATCATGCAATACATAAGACTCTTTTATCCTACAAATGGTACGCGAAACTTCACACTAGACTCAGGCACGATAAACGGGTCCGTTGGGGACACCACGAGGGTCGGGGAAACATCAAACGGGGAAACCATCATCCCATGTTGGGAAAACCAGCCGGTTGGCCAGCGGGTGGAGGACCACCGCCGGCTGCCGCTGCAGGCGACACCCATTTGGCAGCGGATAGGTGGCGGGTTCCCTTACCCCCCACTGACTCTTTTCAATATAATGGTCCCGGGATTTTTCGTGGAACCTGAAACTATCTTTAGACACTTTTAAACATAAACGACGACACCACGTAGTCAAATAATGGATCAAAACCAAGAATCATATTTCAACACATGACTTCATAACATAATATAAAACACCCGAGCGATGCGACCAATCCCACCCCAATGTAATTTAAACAACATAGGTAATCCTATAAGCACAAGTTGTGACTG